>JADBJO010003265.1:109768-122268 GCA_016801955.1 Conus betulinus
ACGCTGAACCTATTCCGGACGTTGACAAGATCTTCACCCCAACTGGCTAAGGCGCAGTATTTCACAAAGCTTGATTTAGCAAAGGGATATTGGCAAATACCGATGGAACCTGCCGACAGAAGCAAGACTGCCTTTACTACTCCTGAGGGCCAATTCATGTTTCAAGTTATGCCCTTTGGGCTCAAGACTGCAGGAGCCGTCTTTAGCAGGATAATGAGACTCGTGCTTGAACCGTTGCAGATGAGAGATGTCCACATTTTTTATTGATGACATATTATTGGCCACTGACAGCTGGGAGAGACACATGGAAGCACTCAGGATGCCCTGAAAGCGACAAAGTTCAAAGGATTGAAGAGGCCAAACCACCAAAGACCAAGAGGGAATTACGCTCTCGTTCCTTGGTCTCGTTGGCTACTACCGCAAATTCATTCCCCATTTCGCTGAAGTGCAAAACCCCTGACAGACAAAACTGGAGCTCGAAAGCCAAAAACGCTGATGTGGGGAGATGCAGACGTAGCTGCATTCGAGAAACTCAAGGGAGCGATTCTCCAACAACCCGTCCTCCAGTTGGCGAACCCTGAGAAGCCATTTGTACTCAGAACAGACGCGTCCAGCACTGGGTTGGGGGCAGTACTCTTGCAGGATCAAGGGAAAGGATTGTTACCCATCGCCTTCGCAAGTAAGAAACTAGTGGGAGCGGAAAAGAATTACCACACTATTGAGCAAGAGTGCCTTGCAGTGGTATGGGCCACACGCCGATTCTACCCTTACCTGTACGGGCGGGAGTTTGTTCTCCAGACGGATCACCATCCCCTTGCCTATCTACATCGCATTCGGCCTGTCAGCCGACGCCTTATGGGATGGGCAATTGAACTGCAGAGTCTTGCCTTCTCTTTTCAACATATCCCTGGACGCTGCAATGTGGAAGCTGACTACCTGAGTCGAATGTCTTAAGTCCAATGGAGTGTGACCAGTGTTGTAAAAAGGGAAGTGACTGTGTATAACCCCTTTAAAAAAGGGTGTGTAGAGTTGTGCGATAAAAGTAGCAGCTTGTGTGCACCATTCAAGGATTTTTCTGATATGTGAAGGTGGATAATTGGTTTTATTATGCACGGTCGTATATTTAGACCAGTTCCATTCGGGGCTGCATCAAGCTGTGCCTCATTGGCACAGCTTTTTTTTTGGTTGGGGGTATTGTGTCACGGGCGGACCACTGTGTTTGAACTTATACACTGAGTTTTAGGGCTGTTCGTCACAGAGGTTGACAGCAGCTTGCACATAGTATGTGGAGTGCAGAGGAGAGGGGGGTAGCTCCTCTGTCACATTCAGTTGTGCACCGCCCGTGTGGATCATGCATCCCCTCAGTAAACCCTCACATAGGTGTAGTGTGAGAGGAAGAGTTAGACCTGGGGATGAGGTGTGTGTGTGTGTGTGTGTGTGTGTGCTGTCATTTTAATAACTGTGCAGGGAAGTGTCTTGCACGTGTTCTGTGCGTAAAGTGTGTTGTTAATGCTTAGCGGGTTGAATGTGAGTATGTGTTTTATGTAGGGTGGAGGGAGAACCTTCTTCGCTATGCCAGTGTTCGGCGCTCTCATTCTTTTTGCTTTTGCTTTTCCGGTAAGAGGCCACGTCCTCCGTTGGTAGCCATATTTTTTTTTTCCACTTCGTCGTGGAGAGTTGCGGAACCGGGCCGGAACCCTTCGCTGGGCGGAAGGCAGTCCGCTGAACTTGGGAAGGATCTCAATCCTGGGCTACCAAACAACATTCTTCCGAGTCGTCCCAGAGACTCTCACTTCCTTCGTTGGAGGTGGCGCATCTACTGGTGGGGCTTTGGGCTCTTCGCTGAGTGAAGCTTGCCAGTAGCTCTCTCTTTTGTCTTCACCCCGCCGTTCTGGTCACAGTTGCTGACGTTGGGCGACCTGGAGGATGGTCCCAGAGTGGGGGATACCGGAGCCGAGCCTGAGGAGTGCTGGAGGAGTCCGGCGCAAGGAGGAATCTTCTAGACGCCAGTGAAGAGAACAGCCAGTCTTGCTCCAGAGATCCAGTCAGCGGGACAGTCGTCAACTCAGTTATGTGGCAAGTGTGTGTGGTGGGCTCCCCTCAATCGGGTTATTTTGTCCCTTAGCGATAGTTAGCTCCTGATAGGATCTGCACTCTTCTTTGTTTTTTTTTTTTTTCTTTGTAGTATTCTCTTTTTCCTGTCTTTCCTCCCTCTTCTTTGATAGGTGCCCCATTCCATAAATGGAATGTATGTGTGAGTGATTGGGATGCTTGATATGTTTGGGTAAATTTGTATATTTAAAATTTAATAAATATTATTTGTTCCGTACTTCCTGGAGTGGTCTGGAGATAGTGATTGGTTTAGTGTGTGTCTCTCTGTGCTCTTTGTCTGTCCCTGCCTCATTCCCCTGACGCACTGTTTTTAGGGTGCAGAAAAATCAAATATTAAAAAAAAATCGGAGCCATAGTTCTCAACCGATCGACACCAAATCTGGCACAAAGCATCCTTGACACCATGGAAGTGTCATGGGTTATGTAGTTTGGGGCGGCACTGATTCTAGGGCGCAGCAAAATCGAATATTCAAAAAGTCATCGGAGAGCTCCACTCATCCAGCTGAATTCAGTTATCAACCGATCAACACCAAATTTGGCACAAAGCATCCATGGCACCCTGGGAGTGTCATAGGCTCTTTACTTTTGCCTGGCACTGTTTCTAGATCGCAGCAGAATTAAATGTTTGAAAAATCAATTTCTGCTTATAAGTTATAGTAAGTAAAGTGAGCTTACTGAAGTGAGCCACAAGAGACACGAAAATTACAATGCTTTCACTTCACGCGGCACAGAACGGGGAAGGAGGGGAGAGGGGGAAAGGTGGGGAAATCTATAAATCTGACTGGCTGACTGAAACCAATTTATGCCAGATTAACTCAAAGTTGTACTATAAATCTATCTCTGTGTGAGTGCGCGCGCACGCGTGTGTGTGTGTGTGTGTGTGTGTGTGTGTGTGTGTGTGTGTGTGTGTGTGTGTGTGTGTGTGTGTGTGTGTGTGTGTGTGTGTGTGCCCTCTGCACGACCATAGTTCTCATTGGTGGACCTTATATTTGTGCACCTTTGAATGAAATTTCATTGACATTGGATAATGAAGACGCGAGTTATTGACACTTTTGTGTTGATCTTTCGGGGTCCCTGTGACCTAGCGCTTTGGCTTAAGCGAATTTGAATCTGTTGCATAAGCTGTATAGGTAAAGTTCAAAGGCACCAATCAAATTTGAATGAACTCGGTTGAGAAACGCAACTGTGGTTGGCGAGTGAAGATTTACTTCTCTCCCAAGGTAAAAGTCGTACTCGTGACCTTGACCTTTAATCTTGGACTTTGAAACGCACATTGGTGGTGGACCTTATAATTGTGCACATTTCTGCGAAATTGTATTGACATTGGATTATAAATACACAAGTTATCAACACTTTTGTGTTGACCTTTCGGGTCCCTGCGACCTTAACCTTTGCCTATGACGATTTCGAATCTGCTGCAAAGCTGTACTCCTCAGAGTGTGCACCTTGTTGTGGTTGGGGGGCTTGCGTGTCTCTATGACCCTGAGAGCTATGCTGGCGGGAGATTCATCTCTTGGTAGGGCCACCCAAGCCAGACAGGTCGAAAGGTAGAGACCAGACGAATAGCACTCACTGGCCCTCCAGGTTGGGGGTTTGAATGGGCTAACAACCCGATCCTGTTAAACCAGCCTGTTACAGAAACCGCAACGACAATATCTGAAAACAACATGGTTGAGGAAGAGCCCTCTCTGGTAGAGCCCATGACGCGAGCTGGTGAAAGCCTTTGGGAAGCCAGTGCGCTGACTACTCTTCTGACAACCAAAATCAAGACCAGGATAGGGACCTGGAACATCAGAACCCTGTATGAGACCGGAAAAAGTGCGAAGTCAGTAGAGAGATGCATATAGATACAATCTGAAGATACTTGGCCTGTGCGAGACAAGACGGACAGGAACAGGACAGACAAGACTTATGAGTGCAGACACCATCATCTACTCTGGACAGGAAGAAGGCCAGCCACACATGCACGGAGTAGCATTGACGTTGACACCCGAGGCAACACGAGCACTGCTGTCCTGGGAATCTGTGTCACCAAGGATCCTCACTGCAAGGTTCAACTCAAAGGGCAGGAAAGTCACAATCCTACAGTGCTACACTCCTACAAACACGGCAGATATAGAGGTCAAAGAAGAATTCTATGAGCAAATCCAAGAAACCCTGGACAAAACATCAAGGAGAGACTTGAAGATCCTCATGAGAGACCTGAATGCCAAAGTGGGATCGGACAACACAGACAGAGAACTCATCATGGGTAGACATGGTGTTGGAGAGCAGAATGAAAATGGCGACCTCTTCACAGAGTTCTGTACTTTCAATGACCTTGTGATTGGAGGCACTCTATCTCCCCATAAGACCATTCACAAGACCACGGGGGATTTTCCCAGACAGCAACACCAAGAACCAGATTGACCACATTACCATCCACAAAAAGTGGAGGCAGAGCCTGCATGACGTCAGGGCGAGGCGCAAAGCGGACGCAGCATCAGATCACCATCTGGTTGTGGCAGTACTCAAAACCAAACTGAAAGCCTACACTGACCAGGCAGGAAGACCATCGTACAAGTTTAATGTACACAGCCTAAAAGAGAAAGAAAAAGCAGAAGAATTCAAGGTAGAGCTTAGGAACAAGTTCAGTGCACTTTCCCTACTGCCAGAGGAAACAGTAGAAGAGCAATGGCACAGTCTGCGAGAGGTCTAGAAGACAACATGCAAAACAGTCCTACGGAAGAAAACAAGGAAACATAAAGAATGGTTAACAACGGAGACATGGACGCTGATCACAGACAGAAAACATCTGAAAGACAAGATCAACCCAGACGCAAGATCAAGAACAGAAGCAAGAAGAGAAGCAAGAACTACAAGCACGCTACTGGAAGATAAACCAACAAGTGAAAAAAAGTGCAAGAAAAGACAAGAGAAACTTCATCGAAGAGCTGACTGAAGAAGCAGAGACTGCAGCTGTCCAAAGAAACATGAAGAGACAATACAAGATCACCAGAACACTCTCTGGCAAGACCGGAAATCCCAGTTGCCCTGTCAAGGACAAGAACGGAAATGCCATCTCAGGCAAAGAAAACCAGAGAGCAAGATGGGCTGAGCACTTCAAGGAAATATTCAACAGACCCGCACCACCAGCCCCGCCTGACATCCCACCACCAACGGAGCTTCTTGATATCAATACCAACCCCCCCAACGAAGACAGAGATCACCAAAGCCATCAAGTCCCTCAAGTCAGGCAAGGCAGCAGGTCCTGACGGCATACCACCTGAAGCACTAAAGGCAGACATCCAGACTTCGACTGAGATGCTACACCCACTCCTACACAAGATCTGGGAACAGGAGAGAGTGCCAGAAGACTGGAAGAAAGGCCATCTTGTAAAGCTGCCGAAGAAAGGGGACCTGTCATCCTGCAACAACTGGAGAGGAATCATGCTGCGGTCCCTCCCGGGAAAGTATTGACATGAATAATCTTAGAGAGATTGAAGACCGCCCTTGACCAGACACTTTGGGAAGAACAGGCAGGCTTCTGCCAAGATAGATCATGTACGGACCATATTGCAACACTGCAGAGATCATCATCGAGCAGTCCCTAGAGTGGCAGACCCCCCTGTGCACAGTTTTCATCGACTTTCAGAAGGTCTTTGACAGTGTCGACAGAGATGTCATCTGGAAACTGATGTACCACTACGGCTTTCCACCAAAGTTCGTCACCACCATCCAACAACTGGGAAGCTGATGGAACCCTTCTCTGTACAAACCGGCGTCCATCAGAGCTGTTTACTTTCGTCGACAATCTTCCTGATGGTGACTGACTGGGTCATGAGACAGTCGACAGCAGGCCGAAGGACAGGTATCCAGTGGACCTTCACAAGCAGCTGGAGGACCTGGACTTCGCGGACGACATCAGTCTTCTCTCCCACAAGCAGCAAGATGCACAAGAGAAGCTATGTCGTGTTGCAGAAGAAGCTGAGAAGACTGGGCTCCAAATCAACATCAGGAAGACAGAGGTCATGAGGGTGAACAACAAACAGCAAGATTCAGTCCGACTTCACCAAGAAGACATCAAGGAAGTTGACAAGTTTGTTTACCTGGGCAGTGTAGTCAGTAAAGATGGGGGGACAGATGAAGACATCAAATGCAGAATCAACAAAGCAAGACACGCCTTCAACACCCTGCGCCTTATCTGGAGATCAACAGCCCTCTCACTCTGCAACAAGATCTGGATTTTCAATACAAACGTGAAGTCTGTTCTTCTATATGGTTCAGAAACATGGCAGCTACAGACGTTCATCAATAGGTGTCTCAGAAACATCCTCAACATCAGGTGGCCAGAAGTTATCTCCAACGAACAACTGTGGGACATGACAAGACAAGACAAGATAAAGAAACGGAAAGGGGATGGATCGGCCACACGCTACGGAAGCCTGTATCCAATGTAACCAGGCAGGCTCTGGATTGGAATCCACAAGGAAAACGAAAAGTGGCTCGACCAAAACGGACGTGGCGCAGGAGTGTCGACGCCGAGGTGAAGGCCACCGGAATGACGTGGGCCCAGCTAAAGAGGACCTGTCAAAATCGCGTGCATTGGAGGAGTGTCATCGCAGCCCCATGTTCCTCAGGGAATCTAGAGGCATAAGTCAAGCAAAGCTGTAGGGGTAAGAGCCAAAGGCTGCCAGCAATAAGGAGGAAATCGGTCTAGAAAACACGGCTGTGGCTGTCGATTGAACACTTCCTTCTCTTCTGATTTCCAGTTTTGCGTCTGTCGACGCAAACAGTATCAAAACGCAATGCGTCACGTGACGGCCAACCAGCCCATGACATTTCGAGGGTGCCAAGATTGCTTGATACCAAATTTGGGTAGCAATCAGCCGAAAAGTGTGGCTTTCTATAAGCATCAGACAGACAGACAGACAGACACACACACACACACACACACACACACACACACACACACACACACACACACACACACACACACACACACACACACACACACACGAGTTAAGGAGGAGAGGAGTCAAGTTACCACTTTCTGCGGTAACTGAGGAGAAACAATCAGGTTTCGAAATACCAGTATCTGACCAGGAGTTACATGTTAGTGAGAGCTTCCTCCCCATTGGAGATGGTCTCCCCCTTTGGAGACTATAAGCTTGCTGAAGGTTCATTTTGAGAAGCATTTCCCCATTCACCCACTCAAGCACATACTGTTAGTTAGGCAGAATGATCTACCACTGCAGATATGAATGCTTATCTCCCCCTACTTCTTCAATCTAAGACATAAGAGCAAACTTTGTTTTAATTCTATATATATATATATATATATATATATATATATATATATATACAACATATAAATTCCAAAGGTTAAGTACCGAGCACCATTCCAGCAACTTACAGAGCAGCTTGGTGTTGCAATGACTGCACAAAGTATTGAATTATAAACAAAGCTTGCTCTTATGTCTTAGATTGTAGAAATAGGGGGGTGATGACAGCACATACTGTTAGTTAGGCAGAATTATTTACCACTGCAGATATGAAGGCTTATCACCCCCCTATTGCTACAATCTAAGACATAAGAGCAAGCTTTGTTTATAATTCAATATTTCTTGCAGTCATTGCAACACCTAGCTGCTCTGTAAGTTGCTGGATGGTGCTCAGTACTTATCCTTGGAATGTATTAGTTTATTGTAATTAGTCCCTTGCAGATTCATTCCAAGAACTGGCCCTCAGCACTTTGTGTCTTAGAGGGTATCTTTTTATATGTTCTATTTTTCACAAGAAAATGTAGCTTGTTTTGCTCTTTCATGATTTTCTTTTGATTCTTAGTGGCACCTTTGGTTGTTTTTTTTTTTCAAAAACTCAACAAACATACTAGGGTATTGCACATCAGCCCTTTTCTGGGACAGCATTCGTCTTAAAACCGAAAAGGCAGAGGAGTCAAAGTACCACTTTCTGCGGTCACTGAGGAGAAACAATCAGGTTTCGAAATACTGGTATCTGACCAGGAGTTATATGTTAGTGAGCTTCCTCCCCATTGGAGACTGTCTCCTCCTTCGGAGACTATAAGCTTGCTGAAGTTCATTTTGAGAAGCGGTATTATCACCCATTCACCCACTCAAGCACATACTGTTAGTTAGGCAGAATTATCTACCACTGCAGATATGAAGGCTTATCACCCCCCTATTTCTACAATCTAAGACATAAGAGCAAGTTTTTGTTTATAATTCTCTCTCTCTCTCTCTCTCTCTCTCTCTCTCTGTATATATATATATATATATATATATATATATATATATATATATATATATATATATATATATGATAGTGACGACAACGACCATGATGGCTAAGACGTTGTTGCTGCTGTTGTTGTTGCTGCTGCTGCTGCCGTGGTTGTTGTTGATGATGACAATGATGATGATGATGATGATGATGATGATGATGATGATGAACGTTAAATTCCCTTCATTCTCTTACAGAAGGACATCTGGGAATGGGTGGGTGGGGAGTCATCTTAGTCATGATCAGATTAACTCCCCCTCTGTTACAAAGTAACTCTCATGGAGTCGTTTCATGTCAGAAAAAAAACGTGTACACATAAACTGCCAGGGGAGTTATTCTAAACTGTGAAACACTGACACCCCTTAGTGGGCAGGGAGTTAAACTTTCACACACCTGGATTAACTCCTGGAGTTAATCCGGACATTGCACAGACTAACTAGGGGGGGGGGGGGGGGGGGGGGGGGGGGGGGGGGGGGGGGGGGGGGGGGGGGGGGGGGTCATTTTGTCAAAGGGTGGGAGTTCAGTCTGATATTATGTACAAAATGACTCCCCCCTTAATGTTTTCAAAAATGTGTTGAGACTTCTACAAAAAAGATATTGGAACATTTTGAAGTTTTACAGAGTTGAGTTATTTTGGCACAGGGTGGGAGTCATTCTAGTTTAACTCGTGGGGAGTTAAAATTTACATATGAACAGTTTAACCCCTGCGAGTTAAACCATTTGGGGAGTTAAAAGTTTTCGTTACACCAGCGCTTCTATCAATGTCATTGATGAAACGACATTCAACACCCTGTCTACATGCCATGATCTAAAGCCTACATCAACAAAGATTTTTGCATATGGCTCACGCACCCCACTACGACAGTTTCAGGCACACATTTCTTACAAAGATAACAATGTATCCACCCCTGTCTATGTCATTCAGTCTAGACCACATGCAAAAAGTGTAAATTTACTCTGTGCTGACGCTGTCAAAAAGTTACAGCTGATTCACTTTGCTTTCATTGCATCAACACCTTCATCATGCACCTTTGCTGACAAACTGTGTGAGGAGTCACCAGAACTCTTCAACAGAATGGGGAAACTTAAAGATGTTAAGGTGAAACTATTCGTTGATCCAGATGTCTAGCCCACTGTACAGCCTCATCATTCCTTTCCATATGAGAAAAGAAAGTTGAAGCAAAACTTGAATGACTTAAAGACTGGACATCTTGAGAAAGTTGATGGGCCAACTCCATGAGTATCACCAATAGTAGTAGCTCCAAAAACCAAGAAACCAGATGAATGCGAGTAACATAAAGTATAAATGGGAGTCACCATCCAGGATGACATGAAGTGGGAAACCCATATCAATGCCATCACCAGCAAAGCCAACAAAACCTTGGGCTTTCTCCGGCGCAACCTCAAGAGCGGCAACAGAGGGACGAAGGAAACCGCGTATAAAACCCTTGTCAGTCCGATTCTTGAGTATGTAGCCACTGTATGGGATCCGTACACTGCAACTGAGACCCAGGCCATCGAAAAAATTCAACGCAGAGCAGCAATGTGGGTCTCAAACTCCTACCACCAAACTTCATGCGTTGACTCCATCCTAGAATCCCTCGACTGGCCCACCACATTCCAACAGCGACGACAGAGAGCTCGCCTGGAGATGCACTATAAATACCATCATGGACACACCTCCATCAACTCCATCTACCTACCAAAGCCAACAAGCAGCAGGCTGAGCTCCAGGAAGAACAACTCCGTCTGCTACGACATTCCTTCCGATAGAGCGCAATATCGACAGATGTCGTTCTTCCCAAGGACTATCCCGGTGTAACACAGCTGTTCTTACCCCCCTCTGGAACTTACCCCGGGGTAAGTCTGGACTAGCCTGCTTTTAGAACTTACCCACCCTAGTTGGAACATACCCCCCTTGGGTAAGTTTGGGCTAGCCTGGATTTACCCGCCCCCCCCCCCCCCCCCCCCCCCCCCCCCCCATCCCCCCAAAGAGTCAATCTAGGACTATTTGGAATCTTCCTCCACCCCCACCCCACCCTTCAAACAAGAGAGGGTTATTCAGGGTTTTCCGCTGCCTTTTCCCAACACGCACACCCGCCTTGAAAATAAAAATGTTAGCCTGCATATTTACACCCCCTCTCCCATTTCCTATATACAGTCAGTTGGGTTTAGACAAAGTGTAGTTCTAGACTCTTTTCAATAGATGGACTTCCTACTTCCCTAGCCTCCCTCCCCCCACACACACCCTGGTTCACTAACAGATACGTATTAACATTTCTCGCGCTAGCTTACACGCGTGGGTCAATATTCGGGTGTGTGAGTACGTCCGTGCATGCGTGGGAAACAAAGACGGCTACATGCCAATGTGACTAAGTGCCAATGTGACCAAGCGTAGTTGTGACAAAATGTCGTTGTGACCACGTGTCGTTGTGACCAAGTACCGTTATTGATTCATCCCGGTTTGCCTCTTTTAAAACTATTTTACGGCTATTTAGAGTCTCTTGAGTACCTGTGTACCTTAGCTAGTGGTCAGTGCCACTGACCACTGGTCATTATGACGTAAATCGGAGATTTTAACTATTCAACAGCTAATTAGTGTTTCCCGAGTGCTTGTGTACCTTGTATAATGTAGATTACTTGTGGTCAGTGCCACTGACTACTGGTCATTATGACGTAAATCAGATATTTTGACTATTTTACAGTTAATCAGTGTCTCATGAGTGTTTGTATACCTTGTGCAATGCAGACAACCAGTGGTTAGTGTCACTGACCATTGGTCACTTTAATGCATATCAGAGATTTAAACTATTTTTACAGTTAATTAGTGTTTCCTGAGTGCCTGTGTACCTTGTACAATGTAGATGACTTGGGGGGGGGGGGGGGGGGGGGGGGGGGGGGGGGTCAGTTCCAACTAAGGGGGGTAAGTTCCAGCTAGTCCTGGAATGACCCTGGGGGTAAAAGCAGGCTAGCCCAGACTCCCCCCCCCCCCCCCCCCCCCCTCCCCCCCACCCCCCCCCCCCCCCCCCCCCCCCCCCCCCCCCCCCCCCCCCAACCCTGGAATGACAGGCCATGCCAGTTACTGCTAGCCCAGACTCCCCCCCCCCCCCCCCCCCCCCCCACCACCACCTCCCACCCGACCATGCCAGTTACTGCCTCCTGTTCAAATACCCCCACCCCCATATTTTACTGACTCCCTCTCTACTGCGCTACAAATGCAACCTCGCTTTGTGCGACATAATCATCGACATAACGATGTTGGCCGCCTAACGGAAGAAGAAGAAGAAGAAAATCCGGATATGTGAAGACATGCGTCTTCCAAATCAGGCAATGAAGGGCACAGACACATCGAGTGATCTTCATTATTACAGATGACTATGAACATTCTGGTGACACACACATAATCAAAAATTTACAGAAACAAACCAGCGATCAGCAATACCAATGCTAAAACAGAAAATAATCAGACTGACCTTTGCAGATATGTGGACGTATTAAAATCTGGTGATACCAGCAACCCAACCGCACGGATAAAACAGCAAAAACTCCGCACATTCGGCAAAACATTAACGAGGAAACATTCATGGAAAAAGAACATTTGAACAGCAAAAGTAGTTTTGTAGTGTCAGAATTTTCAGTTTGACAAAGGTGGACACTTAACGAAAGAAGAAGAAGAAAAAAAAAACGTCACTACAAGCCACAAAAAATGACGTCAAAAATGGCAAATGTATGGCAATCGTCTGGCAGAGTCAGGTGGATTTGACGCCGTTAAGTCTAGATCTACAATACAGGATCTAGACATTGCTCTTCAGGCTGCTGAATCTGCAGCCAAAACAGGCCTGGACGGCAGAGGAGGCTCGGATCACTTTTTCCTCTCATGAGAACCTCTCTACTACTCACTGAGCCATGACAGACAGCATACGTTCAAAAAACAAATGTTCCATACTCCAAGAAATCTTTCTCAACGGCAACAACATTATCAGTGGCGAAATGAAATGGGGCAACCATGGAAGAGTGCGAACATATTAGTTCTGATTCAGTTTCACCCTCAAATAACAGGGCAATGATCCATGTGCAAAATCTTTATCAAATACACTGAATAAAAT
>JADBJO010003265.1:127268-129768 GCA_016801955.1 Conus betulinus
ATTGACTGTAGGCTTAGTTTTGTTGAGGAATGACAGTTTGAATAGTTAGCCGAGGACTTGGGGAAAATGCTGTGTCATTGAGGATGAGACTAGTTGTTAGGTTAAACTGTTTTAGGGATTTGACAAGCCTACCACTTAATTTAAACTTTATCTAAACCTAGTTTGGTTAACCTAAAGCTTAGACTGGATAATTCAAAGAAATTAGGAATACTTTGTTCACATTGTTTCGTACATGTTTGCTGGGAGACAAGCAAAAGTATTTTCCCTTTTGAATATCTACTTTTGTGCCAGTTTATTTTCTTTGGAACATGAAAGTAGAAAGAGGGAGTTGAATTTTCATAACAAGTTTATGAAACTCTTTGGAGTAATGATTTCTGATCGAAAAGCATATTCATCGTACTTTAATTTGGATGATTTGTGAGTCTGGAAACTTGTTAATGTTTATAAGAGAATTGATGTCAGTATGTAGTCCAGTTGAGAGATTGCTTCTGAGGATGTGCTCAAAATGGAAATGGTGTTGTCAGTTGGGTTAATAATTGTTGTTGCATGTGATTCTGGAATGAGGCCCGTCTGCCGTAGACTTTGCAGAATTGTGCGGGACGTTAAATGATTTCTAAATATAGCAGACTGGGACTTGTCTTACCTCATGTGTTTTGGAGAACACAGTCTTAGGAGGTTTATCTTATGTCTATAGCTCCAAGCAGGAGGATGGTCCTAGTTGCAGACTGGAGGTCTGGCTGAAGGGACGACATAGGCGGCTGTACGTCTTTCGGCTTGTGAGGTACGGCCGAAGAGCAGAGAGAGTTGCTGCTGCTGTGGGGAGTGGACGCGGAGGTCCTTCCCAGGTTTGGTGTCTCGCCCAGGGGTGGCTGGAGTCGGAGTCAAAAGAAAAATCCGTTTGTGCCGAGTGTGTGAAGCATTGTACTATAAACCCAGAAACTGTGGGGTTTGTTCCGGGTCTGCATAAAGTTAGGACTATGCATGTAGCTTGTCAATTTCTGACACAGGAACTATCTCTCCTGACACAGGAAAACTGTAGAGATCATTAGCAGAAAGCAAAATTCTTCAATCTGCTCCTGTGTTCAGCTTGTTTTCTATGAAGTTTCCTTGCTTCTTGCATGCTTAGATATCGTGCCATTTCTATGTCAGCAAAAGTCTGGGTTTTCTTGCAGTTTCTTTTTCGCTTCTGTTTTGCGTGACTGCATGGGAGTGATGAGTCCCTTTCAAACGTGTCTCCTTCAGGAGATGATCCTACGCTCTGAAGCTGAGTTACTGGAGGAAAGGAGCTGGGATCTTCAGAAATGTCAAAATCAGTGTCAGTGACAGTTTGTGATTCCTCTATGAAAAAAGATGTCCGAGTCTGTTTTGTCACAGATTCACTGTCAGAGTGACAGCAAGAGTCAGTCTTTGCTTTCCTAATAAGACAGTATAATGGTTTGGAGGGACTGTAATCTTCTCCCTTTCAATCTGCTAGATCAGGGGCTCATCATCAGACAGACACCAGTCCATATCTGTGTCTTTATTTAGCGTCTTTTTCTTTATTCTGGCTTGTTTATTTAGAGGTTGATTGTCAGACTGACACCAGCTGCTATTATCATCAGCAACTGTTTCAGCAGCTGTAGGCATTGATGGGTGGATGTTGTTGATTTGACACGTGCTCTGATCATCAGAAGTACCTCTAGGAATAAGGGAATTCTGGCACGAGACAGCTGTTGTAGACTCCATCAAGAACTGGCTTTTGGTAGACTGACACACCAGGAGTCAGACTGGCACCACTTGGGGTCCTCACATGAACCAATGTCGTCTGCAGTCAGGGAGTTGGCAAGGTGAAGGTAGACACTGCCGTCAGTATCTTCAACCGTGCTGACAAGTTGTGTGAAGATGTATTAATAAACTATTTCGTATTGTGCAAAAACTGTTTTCACTGGTTTATAGTATAATCCAACCAGAGTTTGATTTGACAATAACTGTTTAAAATATATCAATATATGTGATATTCTCAAATTTCTGTTGTATCATAGAAGCTTATTGTATATTTCACTGTACATCGACTGATACCTGTTTTGGTTAATGTATCATCGGTATGTACTATATCAATAGCAGCAACAAAAAAACAATGATGGTAGTAACAGTAACACAGTGATTGTAACAATCCCAGCCAGAAATGTAAGGAGCAACCATGAAAAAGATGTAAATACCGAATTTTACATTTAAGATTTTTTTCTCCAATACAGTAGCAACTGTAATTCTTTAAGAATAGTAATAAAATCTATAATGTTGTAAATTGATATTTATGTTTGAGTCTCTTAGAAAAATACGCCAACACATCATAGCTACAGCAATGTTACTGTGAATGACACATTTTGAAAGAATGACAATTTAAGTTTTTTTGTTTGCATAAAAATATCTTTCTGCTTGAATACTATCACATTTCTGTACAACATGCATACAATAGTAATCTTAAATTAACCTTCATCATAATATAATTATGGTGTGTGTG
>JADBJO010003265.1:134768-162268 GCA_016801955.1 Conus betulinus
TCACGGAACGCGGTCAGCCTTCCCCTGTTTCTCTGTGAAGTTCGTGGCACCCCCCCCCCCCCCCCCCCCCCCCCCCCCTCAAATATATACACACCCTCTGTAACAACCCAAAAGTACCCCCGCCCAGAAGTGCTCCTGGGGGGCACTTCTGGGCCTGCGCCAGAATGACTCCCGGAAGTACTTCTGGGTCGGGTAAGAAATGGACCTCCTTGTTCATAAAGTTCTACCAGGACTCATTCTGGGCCGGTCCCAGAAGTACCCCCGGTATATCTCCATTAAGTGTTGAGGCTTGTTATTTATTGGTCATAAACTGATACATGGACATTCTGTTTGAATTAACATTGAAATATAGTCTGAATCAAACTTTAGGGGGAGTACTTCTGGGCTGGTCGCAGAAGTCCCCCCCCCCCCCCCCTCCCCCTTGCATATCTTCCATATCTTCTTTATTAATGTCTTCATGGTTGTTATTTACTGGTCATAAACTCACACATGGACATTCTATCTGAATCAACAATGAAATATTGTGCGAATCAACTTTAAGGGAAGTACTTCTGGTCTGGTCCCAGAAGTATCCCCCCCTTGCTTATCTCCTTTATTAATGAAAGTTGTTATTTACTGGTTATATACTCACTGTCATGAACAGTGACCGCCGATCAGGGAACATTTTTCAAATAAAATACCAACCCTTTTAGTTGACCAGAACATGGATATTCAGCGGGGAATCAGAGCTGCCAACATCTGTAATCCTCATCAGGGTGCTCTGTCAGGGGGCTGGCACTCTGCCGCTGACCGTATGGGCACATGAATGAGCGCTTGTCGGGGGCTGGGCCGCCTACCCCTTGTAGAACAAACGGGGCTTGTCTGGACATAGGTCGGGGGCCAGCCTTTGAGTTGGGGATCACAGAGGAAGTCGACCTTCCGATAGGCTGGCGTGTTTGTGTGGCCGGCTGGGGAGATAGTGTCAGCCTGCCTGTCAAAGGTTAGAGTTATCTCCCTGTCCTGTATTTCCGCCTTTCTCACCCCATGGGTCTTGGTGCCGTGGTCAACAGGCAGTGGGGATCTCGGGGGGGTGGGGGTGGGGGGTGCATTGGAGTAGGAACCTAGAAACGGTCATTGACTGTCCCGGTCCCTGATTAAGACTAGGGTAGAACTTCTCCCTTTTATCCTCCCCAGTTAACCCCATGTGGTCGGATGCCGGTGCCTTCGTTAAAATCTGGCCGGGTGATTAGCCTGGTGGTTTCACTTAGAGTTACATATGAGATATGTGTACCTGTGTATGAGTAGGATTGGGGTAATTGGAACGGGGGGGGGGGGGGGGGGGGGGGGGGGAGGGAGGCTGGATGTTGGTTGGTTGAGACAGGGTATAGGACAGAGAGGTGTTGGCTTATGGAGTCACTATGCGTGAAGCTGAGGGGGTGTGTCCCCCGAGTGTGCGTGTGTGTGTGTGTGTGACATATGACGTGTTTTAGGTTAGCGAGACTTGGACACACACTGAGCTCTCGTTCACCGCTCTCAAGCAGCCTACAACACCATGGAGAGGCCTGAGACTCAGGGGAAGTGTGAACTCTGTGGACTCACGAGGAGACCACGAGAGCGAGACCCATAGTGCAGGATCGCAGCAGCCCTCTGAGACAGAGAACAGGGGTGTCTGTGACTGTGACGAGATCCGACGGGGGGAAAGGCCAACTCCCAAATCTCGTGAAGGTTTGGGTCTACTCTACTTGTAGCCTTTGCCTAGGACATGCAACTAGTAGGGATAATATTCTATATGCATCACTCGCGCTCCTCATAACGCACGCCCTCCACCCATAAACATGCGGGAAAACCAAGGAAACGATTCCTACAATTCAATGAAAACACTTTATGGAATCAATAAGAACATTTATTCAATCAAACAAAAGAAAACTTATTCTTCAACCAAAGTTGATCACTGGTAGCTCCAAGCCGAGCCCCCCACCTTGGTTCTTCCCACCAGCTCTGAAATTATATAAGTCGGCTGTGAACAATGGATATTACTACCAAAGTTCGAAGTCCTACCTCTCATCCCCCAAAATCGAGAATATTAATATAATATTCCTGCTAAAGCATTCTACCATAACACTCACACATGGACATTCTATCTAAATCAACATTGCAAACGAGTCTGAATCAACTGTGGGGGAGGGGGGTGTCTTTCAGGGACAGTTCCAAAAGTACCCTCCTTGCATATCTCCTTCATTAATGTGCTTAGGATTTTTATTTACTGGCCGTAAACTGATATATTACATTCTATCCGAATCATCTTTGGTATCTAGAATGAATGAACTTAAGGGGGAGTTTTCTGCCCCCCCCCCCCCCCCCCCCCCCCCTCTCCTTCCCGATGCATATCTCCTTTATTGATGTGTTCAAGATTGTTATTTACTGATCATAATTCATACATGGGTATTCTATGTGAATCATATATTAAAACTAGTCTGAATCAGTTTGAGAGGGAGTATTTCTGGGCCCGTCCCAGAAGTACCCTACTTGCATATGTTATTTATTTATGTGCTCGGTAGAAAGAAACTCGTGGAGAGCGTGGCAGCAGAGAGTCCTCAGAAGAGAAACCCCCTTCAAGCAAGTGTTTCGGCCCTTAAACTCCTGACACTCTAGGGGGGGTTGGGCCACACCCGGTTCATGACTCCGGATGTCTCTCTACGTGAGAAGCGGGGTGAATGGGGCAGAGGTAAACAAGGTGAGAGAAGGTGTCAACACCGGCAAGGCTTTGATGTGTTACAGATATGCTTTGAACAGTTGAAGGACAGGATGCGAAAGCATCAGTTTGTTTCCGTGTTCTGGGCAGGGGCAAACAGTGCAAGTGGACATCAAAAGTTCTGAAAGTTGTTTTCATTTTAGTTTGCTTGTTTTCCCCTTGTGAAACGAAATTCTTTATTCGCACAACATACGCCCACCTATGCCGATGCCAACAGTGTAGAGAAAGAAAACTTGTCTCCGCACTCCTGATCAGTGGCACGTAGCAAAGCCTGTCACGTCACAGGGGGCCGACTGCGTCTTTTTACCACAAAAGACACGTTTCATGTTCAACCAAAACTGTAATGCGACCAGGTTGTGTTACATCCTGTTTTCGCCCGTTGTCTATGTCCTGTTCCCTGAGTGAAGCTACCGGATCCGTTTCACCGCTGCTCTCCGTTGGCCTTTCTTTCACGCTTGCAAATACTATTGCCACATACATTTAGTAGAAAGAAACTCGTGGATCAAGCGAGTGTTTCGGCCCTTATCTCCTGACACTCTAGGGGGGTTGGGCCACACCCGGTTCATGACTCCGGATGTCCCTCTGCTGCCCTTTTTTTTTTTTTTTCCCCATCTTGGGACGGGCCATGGCTGGGATTCGAACCCATGACCTTCTGGACATGCTCATTTTCCACTTAATGACTCGCGCACTAACCACTGAGCCACTGGGACACCTGATATTTGTAGGAAAGTTAAGCCTTATGAAGTTCACTTTTGTTCCTCCTTGACCAGATCCAGCTTGAACACCTCTCTGCTGCTTCTGCCATTGCTTTCAGGGCTCTGGTTTTTTCCCTCCCTGCAACTGAGAGCTGTTTCATGAGGCTGTATGCAGACGTTCCTACAAACCCCCTAGCTCCAATTTCTTTCAGTGAGGACTTTGACCTGATAGCCTTCTCTCCTCAGGCTGTTTGCCAGATCAGCATACTTTTCAGTCTTGTAGATTTTGGGCTGCCTCCATTCTGTTCTCATATGGCACCGTGAGCTCGATCATGATCAGCTGCTTGGTTGACTGAGAGTGGACTACTATGTCTGGTCTCATGCCACTCTTGCTGATGATCTCTGGGTGACTCTTCCATTCTGGGAGGTCTGCAGTGCACTCCCAGTCATCTGCCCCGTCCAGCAGACTCTGCCTGCATGTTCCGAGTGGCACTGTTGTTCTTGGCCATGATTCGCTGCCTCCTGCAGTGAAGAATGTTGTGGGTGCTTTTGGAGTCCTGATTTTCCCTTTTGTGGTGTTGGTACTAGCCCAGACTACTTTTACAATCTCTTTGAGCACTTGGTTGTGCCTCCATGTGTCCCTTCCTTGAGCCAGGGCTACTTTACATGAGCTTAGGACATGCTCCACTGTTTGTTTTTCATGGCAGAGGGGCATGAAGGATCGTCTGTCTGTTTTTCCCCATTTCACCAGGTTTGCATTTGAGGGCAGAAGGTCATATGCAGATCTGAGAATGAAGCTGATCCTGAGAGGGGCCATGTGCCAAATGTCATTCCAAGTGAGACTTCTTTGGAGTGCATTCTCCCACGTTGTCCATTGCCCTTGCTGGCTCTGCTGGACTGCTTTTTGGAGTCTTTTATGGTCTTCTTCTTTTCTCATCTCCTGAATCATCGTGTCTCTTTTGGCTTTTCCTTTGGCCTTTGACCACCATTTCAGTTTGGTCATCCCCAGTCCTTGTCTGTTGGTCTGTGTGTGTCCTGTTATTTCTCTGATCTTGAGACTTTCTTTTGCAGAATCCATCGCCTCTTGAACTTTCCATTTTCTGCCTGTCTTCAGCTGGGGCTTGATTGCTTCAACCACCTTGTCTCCTGAGTCCTCCAGTATGCTTTGAAGTCTGATCTTCCCTGCTTTGTATTCCTCCAGGATGGATTTCAGTGGTAGTTTCAGCTTTGCTTGGCGACAGTATAGCGCTATGTCAGTCAGACAGGGTGGGACATCAAGCCATTTCCTTGTGAACTTGTTGATTTTGGATTCCATTGCCTCCACTAAGCTGGTGCAGATGTTGTGTATCATCAGAGGCCATAGGAGCTTTGGTATCAGCATGAACTGCAGACACCAGACCTTGTATTTGCCAGGGAGCCCACACTAATCATTGGTCTCCAAGCGTTCTTCCGACATCTGTTGGTTTCTTTTGCTCTTTGTGTGTCTTTCAGCGTATCATCATACCATCTTCCAAGGCTCTTGACTGGCTCTTCTGTGACTGTTGGAATGGCCTGGTTGGCAACACTGAAGACCACAGATTCGGCCACTTTCCCTTTCCTCAGTGAGAGACTCCGTGATTTTCTTGGCTTGAACTTCATTCTGGATGAGGCAACTATGTCATCCAGCCTCTCCAGCACATGACGTGTCTCGTCTTCTCCGGATGAAATCACTGTAGTGTCATCCATGAAGGCCTTGAGAGGGGGCATCTTGTATCCATCGCCAAGGTCTGTTTGTCTTGCGTTGCTTGTTGCTCTTTTAAGATGACTTCAATTGCCAATACGAACAGTATTGGGGAAATTGCACAGCCCATTGCAATGCCCACTTCCAAGCTGATCCAAACTGTTGTGTACTCCTTGGTAGAGAAGCGCATTGAGAAGCCATTGAAGTACTTCTTGAGCATGTCGCGGATGTTCTTTGGCACATGGTACATCTCAAGAGCCAATTGTATCATCTCATGGGGTACAGATCTATATGCGTTTGCCAGATCAAGCCACACTACGTCCAGGGTCTCTTCTCTGTTTTTGCTCTTTGGATTGCGTCCCAGATCATTGCGGCGTGTTCTGCACAGCCAGCCATGCCTGGGATACCACCTTTCTGGACTGACACATCCAGGTACTTGTTTTCCATGAGGTACTTGGTTAGCCTTGCTGCCATGACAGAGAACAAGATTTTCCCTTCGACGTTCAGTAGTGAACTCATTTACGCGCAAAATCTCTCTACGTAGTCGTCATGAAACACATTTTTTTGTGTTAGAACATTTTAGGTCACGAACTTTTTGTAGCTGCAAAGAAGGTGTCATAATTCTGAGCACAGGAGCTCAGCTACGGGCCCACTTTCTGCCAAACTATAAACAATCCTGACTGTGACAGCCCAGTAGCTGGACACACTGGGTTTTCCCTGGGTGAGTTACTTCCTTTTCTTGGTGGAATCTCACCTAAATACACTTATCTCCAGATAAGTGGCAGCTTACTCTTCCAAATCACTGGTGTTTTCTAACAGCCAGAAACCCTTCGTTCAAGATACGGGATTCTGGCAGTCACTGTGTGTGACAAGTGCTGCTCATACAAACTGGCCAGAACATAGCGTGTAGATTTAATGGGTTTTAGGGGGAAAGCTTCTTCTACATTTGGAGATACCGGGTTTTGTTTTATCGATAACTGATCAAAAATCAATGTCACGACCAAAAAACATTTAGTGGGTGAAAGATCAAACTGGGAAAGGTAGCGTAGTGTAAAAAAATGAAAATCGACAAAAATGCGAGATACTGGGTTCTGGCAAAATATTATGGGCTTATGTTTCATGTTTGAAATTAATTTTGTAAGTGGAACATGTGGGGACACTTAAAAAGAATTCATCTGTGTGTCGACTAATGGTAGCAGTGTCACACACACACACACACACACACTGACTGACTGACTGACTGAAACCAATTTATTGTCAGATTAACTCAAAGTTGTACTGACACACACACACACACACACACACACACACACACACACACACACACACACACACACACACACATATATATATATATATATATATATATATATATATATATATATATATATATATATATATATATATGTCAGTCTGACTAGACACAAAGAAAGCATGGACTGGCAAAGAAAGCATGGAACAACAGCAAGCTGACCGAGCACACAAAGATCCAGATCTACAGAGCCTGCGTCGTGAGCACCCTCCTGTATGGCAGCGAGTCTTGGACTTTGCGTGCCCGACAAGAGCGAAAGCTCAATGCTTTCCGTATGCGTAGCCTCCGACGCATTCTGAACATCACCTGGCAGGACAAGGTCCCAAACAACACTGTCCTGGAAAGAGCCGGATGCACCAGTATGTACACGCTGCTGAAACAGAGACGTATGCACTGGCTTGGCCATGTCGTGCGCATGGATGACGGACGGATCCCTAAAGACCTCTATGGAGAACTTGTGCAGTGAAAACGTCCCACAGGCAGACCACAGCTGCGATTCAAAGACGTGTGCAAGAGGGACCTAAAAGCCTTGAACATTGACCAGAACAACTGGGAAGCAACAGCCCTCGAACGGTCAGCCTGGAGACAGACTGTGCAGAAAGGTCTCTCCAAGTTCGAAGAGACACTCGCTCAGCAGCACGGGGACAAGAGAATGAGAAGAAAGGCTGCAGCCCAGGCAGACAGACCAGCGTCAGACTTCACCTGTGCCTCTGCCACAGGGACTGTCATTCCCGCGTCGGACTGGCCAGCCACACCCGTCACTGTACCAGAATAGACACCTAGAGCGCAACTCCATAGTCTTCCGAGACTGAAGGATGCATATATATATATATATATATATATATATATATATATATATATATATATATATATATATATATATATATATATATATATATATATATATAGTACAAGACGTCAAATACGTATGGTGTTTCTCGTTTAGAAGTAATTTAGAAATAGAAAAGAATTATTTGATTGTGTCATGTAAATGGCATTGAAATGTAACTTGACAAAATTCCGAACTAGAAACACTGGCCTCAGTGCCAACAAAAATGTTTCAAAGGCATCGGATGAAAAAGCATGTCCCGTGTGTGTAAAGAGAAACAAAGATCAGGATGAGGTACATTCTGCTTTTGATTGTCCTGCTTTGAAGTATACGAAGGAAGTACTAAGCCTTTAAAAGATTCATATCAGACATATTCTGGTTTATGTCTAAAAGTACGCTTAAAAATGTGTAAATGCTTCAACTGTAGTAGCTGTGCCAAAAGGAAATCTCTCGGTTTGCTGGCAGATGCTTTACATCTACGTACAGTCTGGATAGGTGTGGCACATGTTAATGCCTGAAGAAGGTATGCCATCGCCCTCCTCGTTATGCTGTGCAGCTTAGAGGAAAAGATGAACTTGTTGTTCCTGACCTCATTCTGTCCCAGGTACATTTATTTTCATCCTTTCCATCCTGACCGAGCTATCGGCTGTGTGAGTTTTCCCAGCCTGCATATTGCATATTTTCGTTATCCAGTCGGGGCATCGGGGCTGCTTTGCTGTATTGTCGTTACTCTGGATTGCTGCATTAAAAGAGTACACAGGTATAGATTTTTTTTGCCCTATAATATGTCAAATTTTCAATTGTCTGAATGTATTTTTTGATAAACAGGGGATAAAGATCTACTTCATCACGTCATGAACATGTCTCATTCTGATGAGTTGTATTATCTCAAAGCTATGGAGAAGCAACGAGATCAGCTTCCCAACAAAACTCAAGCTATGCAAAGCCCCCATCTTCTCAATCCCCTTGTATGGGTGTGAGAGCTGGACCTTGACGGCAGAGTCGGAGAGAAGGATCCAGTCCTTTGAAATGAAGGCATTCAGAAGATTGCACATCTGGACGGAGCAAAGAACCAACGACTCTGTCCAATAGTAGATGACCACACTGGCAGGACCACGGTCAAGAGGAGCAAGCTGATGTGGTTTGGCCAAGTGACACGACACGACTCGCTGGCAATGGCAATCCTGCCAGGCGTGTTTGAAGGAGGAAGGTACAGAGAAAGAGCTGGTCAGAGGACGTGACAGAATGGACAAACCTCAGGCTGCCAGAACTGCTACGAGAAGCAGAGGACAGGCCGCGATGGAAAAGAAGATCGACGAAGTCGTTCCCATGCCCACCCAGCTCCCCAAACGTCCCTTAAGACTACCTAGGTAATGGGAATGAGATGAGATGAGATGATCTGTTGTCACATACATAAAAGGAGATGCGATGATCTATTGTCACATACATGAAAGGAGATGAGATGATCTATTGTCACATACATGAAAGAAAATGTCAGTAACATGTGCTTGTAGTATAGACAAATGTTTTCTGCGATATGATTACGGTCTTAGAGTCGTTTGCCACGATCGTACGATATGATTTCAGCAAATACTTCTTTTTCTCTAACTTTACCACACTGACGTATGATGTCGAGTAAAAAAAAAAACAAACAAACAAACAAACAAAATTTCACATCATCCCAAATTCGCTTACTGAAAGCAGCAAATAATACAAGGACAACATAGCTTCAAATGCAGCCGACTGTTTTTGCGGGGAGTGAAGGATTGAACGTGGTTGATCTGAAGCGAGAATGACGCCCAACATCTGGTCGGGCACAAGAGGTCATATGCGCTCGAGTGGCCACACGCCACAATTAGAATTTAGCTCTAAATCACTGTCTAATCAGTGTAAGCATTAAGGCCTGGCATAAGTTTGAACCAGCATCATTCAATATTAAACTGATAACTGATCAAAAAAACAACCTCTTCCCAATCATTTCATTTGATTTTCGGGATTTTTACTGATGACGTTGTTCACAATCTTCAAATACATGACCTCCCCTTTGGCTAAGGCCACATTTCAGGCCTTTTCACTCACCCGTGACCCCATCCTTGCGCCAGATGGCACCTCCCAAATAGTCCCATTCCTTTCATTTTAATCTGTCTGCTTGGAACCATCTGCCATGTGTCTGGATGGGCATATGAAAGTAAAGAATGTAAATCAACTTTCAACCACTTCAGAACTCAAAACAAATACTCGACTTCTTACGCAACGCCTTGGCTCATTCATTTTTGGTGTGCGGCCTGCAAGTCCTGCAGCCAGCAGGAAAGGGAAGACAATAGCATCGTGACTCTCAGCAAACGGCATGTTGGAGTGAACGTACTTAAGGTTTCAAATGCACGCACGCACGATTTGTACTTCTGATGTTTAGAATATGATAAAAGGGTTTTAGAAGACGAATGCCCAGTGTGTCTGTTTCAGTGTTCCCTGAGAACGTTTGAATGAAGAATAACGCAAAATTTCCACGTCCACCCTCAGTCCCACCCTCCCTCCCCGAACCATTGAATACAAATAATCAATCATTCCCCGCGGACTGAATTCTAAACCTTCGAATATTAATCTAAAGGCAAGGGTGAAATACCAGATCAGTAGAGCTAACCTTCACCACTAAATAGCGCTTTTTGATAATCCGTTCTAGCTTCTACATAAAAGTTTGACAGCATTGATGTATGGTTTCAAGAAGGCAAGTCCTCGACTCGCATTGATCTAAACGCATGCTTTTGATCCGAGGTTCAAATGCACTATAATTCATTTTTGTCATCTGCCGAACGAGAAGAAAAGGAGCGGAGTTTGTCTTTTTAATGTAGTCAAAAACGTTTGACGTCGCTGTGCCCACCCTGTGTCTGCTTGATTCGTGTGTGATTCGTGCGTGCGTGCGTGCGTGCGTGTGTGTGTGTGTGTGTGTGTGTGTGTGTGTGTGTGTGTGTGTGTGTGTGAGAGAGAGAGAGAGAGAGAGAGAGAGAGAGAGAGAGAGAGAGAGAGAGAGAGAGAGAGAGAGAGAGAGAGAGAGAGAGTGTGTGTGTGTGTGTGTGTGTGTGTGTGTATGTGTTGTGTGTGTGTGCCTCTGAGTGTGTGTGTGTGTGTGTGTGTGTGTGTGTGTGTGTGTGTGTGTGAGAGAGAGAGAGAGAGAGAGAGAGAGAGAGAGAGAGAGAGAGAGAGAGAGAGAGTATGTGTGCCTCTGTGTGTGTGTGTGTGTGTGTGTGTGTGTGTGTGTGTGTGTGCCTTTGCCTCTGTGTCTGTGTCTGTGCGTGAGCGGCAGCGCGCGCGTGCCCTTTTTATTTTCTGTTTCAAGTGTATGAAAGCTTTATGGTGAACAGAATGTCCTCTACAGCCGAAGATTCAAAGACTTGAGAACGAAGACGAGGACTGTATTCTTTGCCACCAAGAGGGTGGTGATCTTTCTGGTTCCACATTGAATTTTTGGACATAACTGTGAAACGCATGTAACAACAAGCTGAATTCACACCACTAGACATATTATCACCATAGTGGAAAGGGAGGGCTTCGTTTCATCTCACTGGAGACGTGGACAAAACGGGTGAAATTTCACACGCCTGAACGACCACACGTTCGAAACTCAGCGGTGCGCATTGCCGACCCAGTAGAGTGTATCCAATAAGATGATTTTGATGTCAGCAAAAAAAAAAAAAAAAAATGGTACAACAACAAAAACAGACAAAAAAAAAAAAAAACATTGGTGGGGATAGGGAGATCCACCCCCCCCCCCCCCCCCCCCCCCCTGCCTCTTCCACCCCCGCCAATTCCAAAATGTTTGCTTGAACAGGAAGCTAAGGTCATACCTCTCCGTGCTTGCGCTGCGAAAACACTGGAAATCTGGAGCCTGGAAAAGTAAGTTTCAGCCTTTGTTATTCTGTAGGCCCTATCCAGAACCCAGTCAAAGCTCATGTTCAACTGCAGTGTAGGGACTCGAGGTCGGAAAATCAAAATCGCATGGATTTTTGTTAGTTTTTACGACAGAAATTGAATTGTACTTTATTTGTGTGCATGTGTGAAGTCAAGTTAAAAATTATTACTAAGGGTTAAAGAATAAGCTTTACAGCTTTTTTCATCCTGCCCTCACTGCCTGTGTGTGTGTGTGTGTGTGTGTGTGTGTGTGTGTGTGTGTGTGTGTGTGTGTGTGTGTGTGTGTGTGTGTGTGTGTGTGTGTGTGTGTGTGTGTTTTCTTTCATCGTTAAACATATAGACGTCGTTTGTAGATTTACCCACACTAGGTACACAGGGGAAAGTTTTACTTTAAATTTTTTTTTTGGTCATAATTTCCTATGCACATCCCATGCATCGTCAACAACTAACTGACAGTGATTTCAAAGTGTTGGACACATCCAGTGTATTGTCAACAACTAACTGACAGTGATTTCAAAGTGTGGGAACTACACATCCAGTGTATTGTCAACAACTAACTGACAGTGATTTCAAAGTGTGGGAACTACACATCCAGTGTATTGTCAACAACTAACTGACAGTGATTTCAAAGTGTTGGACTACACATCCAGTGTATTGTCAACAACTAACTGACAGTGATTTCAAAGTGTTGGACTACACATCCAGTGTATTGTCAACAACTAACTGACAGTGATTTCAAAGTGTGGGAACTACACATCCAGTGTATTGTCAACAACTAACTGACAGTGATTTCAAAGTGTTGGACTACACATCCAGTGTATCGTCAACAACTAACTGACAGTGATTTCAAAGTGTGGGAACTACACATCCAGTGTATCGTCAACAACTAACTGACAGTGATTTCAAAGTGTGGGAAACTACACACACCCAGTGTATCGTCAACAATAACTGACAGTGATTTCAAAGTGTGGGGACTACAGGCGCAAAGTGAATCAAACTTCAAAGAAAAACTACTGTCCTGCTGAACGAAAGAGACCAACAAATTACACGACAAAACACGACGCGTTTTCGACCTCTGTGGTCTTCTGTAGGCAAGACAAACAACATTCAAGGCAATGAACGAAGAACGCCAAATGATTGTTCGCTGAAACGAAGAGCATCAAATGATTGTTCGCTGAAACGAAGAGCACCAAATGATTGTTCGCTGAAACGAAGAGCACCAAATGATTGTTCGTTGAAAAGAAAAACGCCAAATGATTGTTCGCTGAAACGAAGAGCACCAAATGATTGTTTGTTGAAACGTAGAGCGCCAAATGATTGTTCGTTGAAAAGAAAAACGCCAAATGATTGTTCGCTGAAACGAAGAGCACCAAATGATTGTTCGTTGAAACGTAGAGCGCCAAATAATTGTTCGTTGAAAAGAAAAACGCCAAAAATGATTGTTCGCTGAAACGAAGAGCACCAAATGATTGTTCGTTGAAACGTAGAGCGCCAAATAATTGTTCGTTGAAAAGAAAAACGCCAAATGATTGTTCGCTGAAACGAAGAGCACCAAATGATTGTTCGTTGAAACGTAGAGCGCCAAATAATTGTTCGTTGAAAAGAAAAACGCCAAATGATTGTTCGCTGAAACGAAGAGCGCCTAATCATTGTTCGTTGAAACGAAGAGCACCAAATAATTGTTCGTTGAAAAGAAAAAGCGCCAAATGATTGTTCGCTGAAATGAAGAGCGCCGAATGATTGGTCGCTGAAACGTAGAGCGCCAAATGATTGTTCGTTCTTCATTTTCATTGTCGTGGATGTTGTTGGTCTTGCCTGAAGAAGAGAAAGGAAGGGGATTAGAGGATAATCGAACAGCGTGGTTGTAGTTGTAACAGTAAAAGTGGCGATTATGATGATGACGATAATGATGATGACAAATATTTGTTATATTCTATCTTTCGCATGACCTTTACCTCCTGGATTCTTTCTTTCTTCCATCTGTTCATTATCTATCTTCTCTCTCTTCTTCTCCTCTTTGCTCCCCCCCCCCCCCCCCCCCCCCCCCCCCCCCCCCCCCCCCCCCCCTTGTCGTTACTGTTATTATCATTATCACCATTGTCAATGTTATACTGTTGCCGCTACAACCATGTTGTTTGACTGTCCTCTATCCCCTCTCCTTTCTCCCCTTCTGTCAGTGCAGTTACTATTAACACTACAACGACTATCATGACATTGTTGTTTGTCTGTCCTCTAACCCCTTCCTTTCTCTCCTTCTGTCAGTGCAGTTACTATTAACACTACAACGACTATCATGACATTGTTGTTTGTCTGTCCTCTAACCCCTCTCCTTTCTCTCCTTCTGTCAGTGCAGTTACTATTAACACTACAATGACTATCATGACATTGTTGTTGTTTGTCTGTCCTCTAGCCCCTCTCCTTTATCCCCTTCTGTCAGTACAGTTACTATTAACACTACAACGACTATCATGACATTGTTGTTTGTCTGTCCTCTAACCCCTCTCCTTTCTCTTCTGTCAGTACAGTTACTACTAACACTACAACGACTATCATGACATTGTTGTTTGTCTGTCCTCTATCCCCTCTCCTTTATCTCCTTCTGTCAGTACAGTTACTATTAACACTACAACGACTATCATGACATGACTTCTAAAGGTGCTTGCGATCCTCTCTGTATTGTTTCTTCATGTTTCTTATCGTCATCGCTATTATATCCATTATCATAATCATAATGATCATCATTTTTATTTCTATTATTATTCTCTTCTTGTTGTTGCTGTTATTATTGTTATATTATTATCATTCTCATTATTATTATTATCATCATAATTCTTCTTATTGTTATTATTACTATTGTTGCTGTTGTTATTATGATAACAATAATAATTGTTATTCTTATTGCTGTTGTTGATGTTGTTGTTATTATTATTACAGTTATGATGATGCTGATGATGATGAAAATGACGATAATGGTGATGCTGTTGATGATGATGCTGATGATGATGAAGATGACGATAATGATGATGATGATGATGATGATGATGATGATGATGATGATGATGATGATGATGATGAATTTAACTTTCATTGTCTCCTTCACATCAGCCTCGTTTCCATTCTACGTCCATATTGCATCCAGTTTGGGGAGTTATATTATTGTTCGTTCTTCGTTTTCGTTGCTGTGCGTCATGTTTGAAGAGGACTACAGAGGGGCGAACCACGTCATGTTTGTCTGGCAATGTGTCCATTTCTTTTGTTTGGCGGTTTAGTCATTTTTCTTTTAGGTTTGAGTGTACATAGTCATGGATTTTCGGTGTGTGTGTGTGTGTGTGTGTGTGTGTGTGTGTGTGTGTGTGTGTGTGTGTGTGTGTGTGTATGACTTGTGTGTGTGTGTGTGTGTGTGTGTGTGTGTGTGTGTGTGTGTGTGTGTGTGTGTGTGTGTGTGTGTGTGAACGGAAATTATGGAGCTAATGAAAATGTGCAAAGAAAAAGTATCAATTAACAATACACTAAAAAATAAATATACACTTAAATCGCAAATATCCAATTGAATTATGAAATAAACGTTCACAAATTGTTAAACACTAAAAAAAAGTTAGCTTTGATTTTTTTTTTTTCTATCGAATTCTTTGATTAATTTGGCAGAGTTTGAAATAGCGCATTCAAGAACTATGTGGGGGGAAACTGATTTTTTTTTTCTTCACAGAGGCATGTGATGTTTTTGCTAAAGTTGGTTTCGAAAATATTTAATCTCAACCTGTATGCCACTGGGTGGTCTATTTCTTCAATACTAAGTGTACTGGTAGAAGAGGAGCTTCACCTGAAACGTCTACACTCCTGTTGAATGTTTGTAACTCGATTCCATGTAGTTTGTCCGGTAACAGGTACATTACCGTGACAAAAAGTGAGTATCGGTAGGCTATGGCACCACTTGACTAATGTGCCCTCTTTTATGGGGCCGTTCTATCTGTCTATTCATTACAAAAAAAAAAAAAAAAAAAAAAAAAAAAAACACCTTATATAGGAGTACACCCAACAAACAGGAACGCTTGCCCCCAATACTGTAAACAAACGTACGAGTAAGCCTTTGCATACTTCTGTTACGTTTTGGGATTTTGGCGTAGCCTATGAATCACATAATGACACCGATTTAGAATCCACACATACAGGCCTTTGAAAGATTGATAACGGAAAATCAGCTGTACAGTACAAAGCCTCTCTCTCTCTCTCTCTCTCTCTCTCTCTCTCTCTCTCTCTCTCTCTCTCTCTCTGTGTGTGTGTGTGTGTGTGTGTGTGTGTGTGTGTGTGTGTGTGTGTGTGCGGTCACGCGCGCTCGTTCGTGCGTGTATGTGTGAAAGATCTTTTCAATTGTCTTGGCCTCGTGCCAACTCATTCTCGTCTGGGAGTGAACTTTTCACCTCACTAAGTGCCTTCAATTTCGCAAGCGGTGACATACATCTGCGATTATGGGGGGTTAAATGTTCAGTATGTGAAAATAGAAATAATGTTAATATGAAAGCTTAAAAACATTTCGGTAGGTTTTATTGCTGTTTTTTTTTTTTTTTTTTTTTTTTTTTTTTGTTTATTTCCTTGTTTTTGTACTTCCGGATCTTTTCACATAAAATCTCAGAAAGCAAGAAATCAACTGTTTTCTGACCACACACACACACACACACACACACACACACACAAAGAAAAAAAAAGAGCGGGCGAAAGGTCTCTCAGCATATGATGGTCCGCATAAACTATTCGTCAAGTAATGTGTCAGTAATGTGTTCAGAAACTGTGTTTAACATAGTTCCATCCATTTTGCACCCACTGTGAGGAGATCAGTGACTGTCTGTTCGCGCTTTGCTTCTATTGCCTTAATCGTTTGTCTTGCCTGAAGAAGACGAAAGAGGTTCAAACGAATAGTATGCGTGAGTGTGTGTGTGTGTGTGTGTGTGTGTGTGTGTGTGTGTGTGTGTGTGTGTGTGTGTGTGCGTGCGTGCGTGCGTTCGTGCGCGAGTTCGAGCGTGTGTGTGTGCAGGTCAGTTCAGTGGTTATGTAAACGTCTGTTAATCACCAATGATATGAGACAATATCAAAAGGCGACACAGATCACTGAGAATGTCAGACCTCTGTCTGGTCTTTTTTCTCACCTCTCTCCTTCACATGTTGGAATCTAGACACTCCACTGTGAACACTTCGGATAATACTTTAAAAACAACATCACAATAGGCTGCCCAACTCTGACACGTTGGAATCTAGACACTCCACTGTGAACACTTCTGATAATACTTTAAAAACAACATCACAATAGGCTGCCCAACTCTGACACGTTAGAATCTAGACACTCCACTGTGAACACTTCTGATAATACTTTAAAAACAAGATCCCAATAAGCTGCCCAACTCTGACACGTTAGAATCTAGACACTCCACTGAGAGCACTTCTGAAAATACTTTAAAAACAACAACATCACAATAGGCTGCCCAACTCTGACACGTTAGAATCTAGACACTCCACTGTGAACACTTCTGAAATACTTTAAAAACAAGATCACAATAGGCTGCCCAACTCTGACACGTTAGAATCTAGACACTCCACTGTGAACACTTCTCAAAAATACTTTAAAAACAAGATCACAATAGGCTGCCCAACTCTGACACGTTAGAATCTAGCCACTCCACTGTGAACACTTCTGAAAATACTTTAAAAACAAGATCACAATAGGCTGCCCAACTCTGACACGTTAGAATCTAGACACTCCACTAAGAACACTTCTGATAATACTTTAAAAACAAGATCCCAATAGGCTGCCCAACTCTGACACGTTAGAATCTAGACACACCACACTTAGAACACTTCTGATAATACTTTAAAAACAAGATCCCAATAGGCTGCCCAACTCTGACACGTTAGAATCTAGACACTCCACTTAGAACACTTCTGATAATACTTTAAAAACACAGATAGGCTGCCCACAATAGGCTGCCCAACTCTGACACGTTAGAATCTAGACACTCCACTAAGAACACTTCTGATAATACTTTAAAAACAAGATCACAATAGGCTGCCCAACTCTGACACGTTAGAATCTAGACACTCCACTGTGAACACTTCTGATGACTTTAACGTCACAATAGGCTGCCCAATCTAGACACGTTAGAATCTAGACACTCCACACTTCTGATAATACTTTAAAAAACAATCATCACAATAGGCTGCCCAACTCTGACACGTTAGAATCTAGACACTCCACTAAGAACACTTCTGATAATACTTTAAAAACAACATCACAATAGGCTGCCCAACTCTGACACGTTAGAATCTAGACACTCCACTAAGAACACTTCTGATAATACTTTAAAAACAAAATCACAATAGGCTGCCCAAACTCTGACACGTTAGAATCTAGACACTCCACTAAGAACACTTCTGATAATACTTTAAAAACAAGATCACAATAGGCTGCCCAACTCTGACACGTTAGAATCTAGACACTCCACTAAGAACACTTCTGATAATACTTTAAAAACAAGATCACAATAGGCTGCCCAACTCTGACACGTTAGAATCTAGACACTCCACTGTGAACACTTCTGATAATACTTAAAAAAACAAAGATCACAATAGGCTGCCCAACTCTGACACGTTAGAATCTAGACACTCCACTGAGAACACTTCTGATAATACTTTAAAAACAACATCACAATAGCTGCCCAACTCTGACACGTTAGAATCTAGACACTCACTGTGAACACTTCTGATAATACTTTAAAAACAAGATCACAATAGGCTGCCCAACTCTGACACGTTAGAATCTAGACACTCCACTGTGAACACTTCTGATAATACTTTAAAAACAACATCACATAGGCTGCCCAACTCTGACACGTTAGAATCTAGACACTCCACTAAGAACACTTCTGATAATACTTTTAAAAACAACATCACATAGGCTGCCCAACTCTGACACGTTAGAATCTAGACACTCCACTGAGAAACACTTCTGATAATACTTTAAAAACAAGATCACAATAGGCTGCCCAACTCTGACACGTTAGAATCTAGACACTCCACTGAGAACACTTCTGAAAATACTTTAAAAACAAGATCCCAATAGGCTGCCCAACTCTGACACGTTAGAATCTAGACACTCCACTAAGAACACTTCTGATAATACTTTAAAAACAACATCACAATAGGCTGCCCAACTCTGACACGTTAGAATCTAGACACTCCAGTGAGAACACTTCTGATAATACTTTAAAAACAACATCACAATAGGTTGCCCAACTCTGACACGTTAGAATCTGGACACTCCACTGAGAACACTTCTGATAATACTTTAAAAACAACATCACAATAGGCTGCCCAACTCTGACACGTTAGAATCTAGACACTCCACTGTGAACACTTCGGATAATACTTTAAAAACAAGATCACAATGGGCTGCCCAACTCTGACACGTTAGAATCTAGACACTCCACTAAGAACACTTCTGTTAATACTTTAAAAAACAACATCACAATAGGCTGCCCAACTCTGACACGTTAGAATCTAGACACTCCACTGAGAACACTTCTGAAGATACTTTAAAAACAAAGATCCCAATAGGCTGGCCAACTTTGACACGTTAGAATCTAGACACTCCACTAAGAACACTTCTGATAATACTTTAAAAAACAACATCCCAATAGGCTGCCCAACTCTGACACGTTAGAATCCAGACACTGCACTGTGAACACTTCTGAAAATACTTTAAAAAACAAGATCACAATAGGCTGCCCAAACTCTGACACGTTAGAATCTAGACACTCCACTCCACTGTGAACACTTCTGATAATACTTTAAAACAACATCACAATAGGCTGCCCAACTCTGACACGTTAGAATCTAGACACTCCACTGTGAACACTTCTGATAATACTTTAAAAACAAGATCACAATAGGCTGCCCAACTCTGACACGTTAGAATCTTGACACTCCACTAAGAACACTTCTGATAATACTTTAAAAACAACATCACAATAGGCTGCCCAACTCTGACACGTTAGAATCTAGACACTCCACTGTGAACACTTCTGAAAATACTTTAAAATCAAGATCCCAATAGGCTGCCCAACTCTGACACATTAGAATCTAGACACTCCACTAAGAACACTTCTGATAATACTTTAAAAACAACATCACAATAGGGTGCCCAACTCTGACACGTTAGAATCTAGACACTCCACTGAGAACACTTCTGATAATACTTTAAAAACAACATCACAATAGGCTGCCCAACTCTGACACGTTAGAATCTAGACACTCCACTGTGAACACTTCTGATAATACTTTAAAAACAACATCACAATAGGCTGCCCAACTCTGACACGTTAGAATCTAGACACTCCACTAAGAACACTTCTGATAATACTTAAAAAAACAACATCACAATAGGCTGCCCAACTCTGACACGTTAGAATCTAGACACTCCACTGTGAACACTTCTGAAAATACTTTAAAAACAAGATCCCAATAGGCTGCCCAACTCTGACACGTTAGAATCTAGACACTCCACTAAGAACACTTCTGATAATACTTTAAAAACAACATCCCAATAGGCTGCCCAACTCTGACACGTTAGAATCTAGACACTCCACTGAGAACACTTCTGATAATACTTTAAAAACAACATCACACATAGGCTGCCCAACTCTGACACGTTAGAATCTAGACACTCCACTGAGACACTTCTGATAATGCTTTTAAAAACAACATCACAATAGGCTGCCCAACTCTGACACGTTAGAATCTAGACACTCCACTGTGAACACTTCTGATAATACTTTAAAAACAAGATCACAATGGGGCTGCCCAACTCTGTCACGTTAGAATCTAGACACTCCACTAAGAAGACTTCTGAAAATACTTTAAAAGCAAGATGCCAATAAGCTGCCCACCTGTGACACGTTAGAATCTAGACATTCCACTGTGAACACTTCTGATAATACTTTAAAAACAACATCACAATGGGCTGCCCAACTCTGACACGTTAGAATCTAGACACTCCACTAAGAACACTTCTGAAAATACTTTAAAAAACAAGATCCCAATAGGCTGCCCAACTCTGACACGTTAGAATCTAGACACTCCACTAAGAACACTTCTGAAAATACTTTAAAAAAACAAGATCACAATGGGCTGCCCAACTGTGACACGTTAGAATCTAGACACTCCACTAAGAACACTTCTGAAAATACTTTAAAAACAAGATCACAATAGGCTGCCCAACTGTGACACGTTAGAATCTAGACACTCCACTAGAAACACTTCAGAAAATATTTTAAAAAGAAGATCACAATAGCTGCCCAACTCTGACACACGTTAGAATCTCTAGACACTCCACTAAGAACACTTCTGAAAATACTTAAAAAACAACATCACAATAGGCTGCCAACTCTGACACGTTAGAATCTTGACACTCCACTAAGAACACTTCTGAAAATACTTTAAAAACAAGATCACAATGGGCTGCCCAACTCTGACACGTTAGAATCTAGACACTCCACTAAGAACACTTCAGAAAATACTTTAAAAACAAGATCACAATAGGCTGCCCAACTGTGACACGTTAGAATCTAGACACTCCACTAAGAACACTTCAGAAAATACTTTAAAAACAAGATCACAATAGGCTGCCCAACTCTGACACGTTAGAATCTAGACACTCCACTAAGAACACTTCTGATAATACTTTAAAAAAACATCACAATAGGCTGCCCAACTCTGACACGTTAGAATCTAGACACTCCACTAAGAACACTTCAGAAAATACTTTAAAAACAAGATCACAATAGGCTGCCCAATTGTGACTGGGCATTAACGTAGGCCATGTCTGTAATACATGTGTCATATAAAATATGGTCAATGGTTTAAAAAAAAATGTGCAGTGTTTAGAATTTTTAAATGTTCATTGCCGTGTTAAAATCGGGCAGTCTAGTAGAGTATGATGGAAAAAAATTGTTATTTCACATAAACACCTAACACCAGCAGAGAGTGTTGTGTTCCATGTGTTTAACCAAAGTAATTGATGATCTGTGTTGTATATCTCGGGCAGGAAGACAATTTATGTGACTCCTTAGTGATATTTTTGTTTTGTATACAGTTTTTTACAACAAATGCAGTATTTCACTTATAGATGGTTTCAAAGGACATTCAGAAATAGGTTGAACATTATCTAAGCTCCCTGTTCAGCCAGATTATCTGCTCTTTCATTCTACTTTAAGCCGCAATGTGATGGTACCCAGCACAAACCAAGGCATATTCATCGATTTCTTAAACAGTGAGTAACGTAATTCATTTCATAAAATAAATCTGTTCTAGCTTCGCAGTTCCAATGTTGCACTGATTGTGGAACTGATTTGGAATCTATGCGTAGCAAAATATAAAAGATGGCCGTTGGTGTATTAAGAATGTACATCAGAGCCATTAGCATTGCATACAATACTGTTATATAAAGAGAAAACCCCTTTCCAACATGCAGAGACTGTCTCACCTTTAACTCTGGTATTACAAAACCGGAACCACTTTCCCTTTATTCTAATACTGACCCATCTGAATACATTTTCAGATAATTGCGATAGCTTATATAGAGATGTTTTAAAGCTTCAGCGGCTTATATGTTCATTTTTATTTAAGTGACTAAAATCATAATTAAAATTTCCAATTAGATGTTTCCATGGAGGCACAGGAGGAACAGACGGATTTTCTGAAATTGATGTTATGTCAATAGTTTCTATCTGAGTGAATGAACATCTCACTGACCGAATTTTTCATCGAGAGACTCCGAACTTCATACTTTGTTACATCCAACTTTTGTTATTGATTAAGAGCAAGAATGCGTGCCTCTGTGTAACATTTTAATATATTTATGTGTACCAGAACTCGCAGTACTAATTTGATAGCTTTGCTGCCCACACTGTATAGCTTCTTTAATAAAGAATTGGGCGCAGAAAAATAGACTTCCTGTCCATTAACTAACTTTGATCGTGCTGAGAAAAGTGATCAGTGCACAAGAGGTTTTGTCTTCACCCCAAGGTGGACAGCTGATAATTTGAAGGATGTTTCATCTTTTTCTCGCTTTGTGCAGCAGATAATCCCAAGTGTGTTTTCCACTTAAGCATTGTCGTTAAACATACTCCTAAAAAGTTTAGGTTTTGCTCAGAATTATGTTAGGCCTAATGGGTTACCCTCGATAGTAAGTGAAGGTAGTAATTCAGGAATATGATCATTGATAAACAACATTAAACATATTATATCGCGCCTCCTGAAAAATCGAATCCATTTTCTTTCATACAAGTAGACATTTTATTCAGTGTATTTGATAAAGATTTTGCACATGGATCATTGCCCTCTTATTTGAGGGTGAAACTGAATCAGAACTAATATGTTGGCACTCTTCCATGGTTGCCCCATTTCATTTCGCCACTGATAATGTTGTTGCCGTTAGGAAAGGTTTCTTGGAGCGTGGAACATCTGCTGTGTGGGTGTATGCTGTCTTTCATGGTTCAGTGAGTAGTAGAGAGGTCCTCATGAGAGAAAAAAGTGATCCCAGCCTCCCCTGACGCCCAGGTCTGTTTTGGCTGCAGACTCAGCAGCCTGAAGAGCTATGTCTAGGTCCCTCTTGTGTTGTAGATTCAGCAGCCTGAAGAGCTATGTCTAGGTCCTCTATTGTGTTGTAGATTCAGCAGCCTGAAGAGCTATGTCTAGGTCCTCTATTGTGTTGTAGATTCAGCAGCCTGAAGAGCTATGTCTAGGTCCTCTATTGTGTTGTAGATTCAGCAGCCTGAAGAGCTATGTCTAGGTCCTCTATTGTGTTGTTGTTCGTCCTTCGATTTCGAAGATGACCATGACTTCAATCTCAGATGGAAGCTAGCTGAGTGTGGGTCCGCAGGCATGTAGACAGGGTGTTGAATGTGGTTTCGTCAATGACATTGATAGAAGCGCCGGTATCAAGATGAAAAGGAACGGTCTCACCCGACATCTTAAGGTTGACCTTGGGTGTAGATGATGAATCTGCACTAACGTCGAACACTTCTCCTTCTGAAGACGCTGACTCTGGTTCAATGTTCTCTTGAATGTTTGCAACACGCACATTTGCTGCTTGCTAGGGTCTGGACGACGACACACTTTTGCATAATGTCCAGGCTTTGAGCACAAACGACACTTCGTCTCCGGTTGGGCAGTTGTCTAGAGGATGTCGACTACCACCACACCATCCGCAAGGGTTGTTGCTTGATTGATGTGTTCGCTGGTTTTGCTGATGTGGTTCTTGTTGCACACTACTTTAATTTGATTTCTTTTTGGCTCGTTCCATGCTCTGCGAACAAAATTCACACTGTCTATGTGACTGGGATTTACTTCCATCCCTGTTGCTGGAAGCTCAGAAAGTTCAAAGGACCGTGCCAATTTCAATGAATTGATTAAAGTCACATCCTCACGAAGACACACATCACCTGAGACGATGTGACAGGCAACCTTGAAGAATCTGATTTTTGATCTCTCTATCGGGATCTTGAAACTCGCAATGGGCAGCTAACATACGCAGACGAGTACAGAACGTGTCGATGTTTTCACTCAGTTCTTGTTTTGCTTGACGGAACTTGAAAGTTTCAAAGTCAACATTTTTTTGTGGCTCAAAAGGATCTGACAGCGATTTGGTGAGCATTTTGTAGCCATCCGCGTTGTCTTCTGGCCAGTCTGGTCTTCACTAAACGTTGTGTAGATGTCATACACTTCTTCTCCAGCTGAGTGAAGCAGTAAAGCTTTCATTCGTCAATGGTTTGGTAGTGTTCATCGCTTTCAGCATCAGTTCGAAGCGCCCTAACCATTTTTCCTCCTTGGGCTGACCCCGTCAGCATGAACAGAGAATGTGTCGAAGGTAGGGAGTGCAGTTGCCATAACTCGTCGCCAGTATAATAATGAAGATCACACGAAACAAGAAATCGTAGCAGAGGAGACGAACCTTTACTCAACATTAGATTTTCAACAACGGTCACCTACAACGAGGCTTCCTAAATAAATTGTTGATTAACTTCCTGTATCCATAGATACGCATTAAACACCTACGATACTACATCATCCACCGTGTGGAAGATTGCCCACAACATAGAAGAAGAAGAAGAAGAAGAAGAAGAAGAAGGAGTACTGTGACTTTGGTGTGTAGTTAAAAGATAAAGAACTTACGTCAAAGTCGTTTGTAGTAATAGGTGCTCAGATTTCAGTAAAGTTTGTTTAGTTTTATTCGGCAACAAAACGGCCTCGAGCCGTTTGCAGTAGTAGCCTGCTGTGAACGCGACTATGTGCCCTCGTGCTTTTGGTGAAAGGATCGCAGCATGTCATTGCTTTCCTGTTATTTCAAACTCGCCTACATTCTCATCACTCGTCTTATGAAGCTAACTGATTTGTTGGATTGCAAATTTAGTCCTTTGAACGCCAGCTGTGTAGTTGATTCAAACTCGCTGACATTCTCATGACACGTCTTCTGAAGGTAACTGATTCGTTGGATTGGAAATTTAGTTCTTTGAACGTCAGCTGTGTAGTCAGGAATCTTCCATCACTGTGGCGGGCTGCCTGTCTAGAAATAGCTGTCACCAACACTTGAGTTTCTCATGGCTTTTGTGAATTTTGGTCAAATTTATGTTAGCCTTTATCCGGAGAATTTTCTATGTTAATTTTTTTAGAAAGAAATCGGTGTGCCACTTGTGAGGCATTCATATTTTGTTGAATTTCAATCACGAAGAGATCTAGATGGTAGCCATCGCTGTTCAAAGACCTGTGCTCTGCTCTCGATCATATCTCTTTTCTTTCTTTCATGTCTGTAATTCTGCTGACGTAAAAATGTCGGGACTGAAGACACTACACTCTGGAATTTGATTTCAGGAATGAAAACCATGAGTAACAATAGATCAGTTAGCTTTCGATTTAGTATTTTAAGTTTCTCGAAAAAAGAATTAAGTTCTCTTGTAATGCAAGATTTTCACAAGTCAAGATGCTAACAATTCATTCTTTTCTGACACCAATTATATAAAAAAAAGGAAATTGCTGATTTTCCCGCCAGTCCCATGTGCACTTATTGTAGAACCAACCAGTGCTATAATTAATTGTTCGTTTGAACAAGAAAACCTAAACGAATGCATTGTCGAAGCGACTGTTTACACACTGCAAATAAGCCCAGAGTCCTCGAGAACCAATGCGTATAGTTATACAGTGTCTAAACAAAACTCGTTTCAACATTTCCAGATTATGTCACTCAGTTTTAGAAGTTTGGGAAATTTCCATTGAACTGGTACTTTCGAAATATCTGCGCACCATCATGATCATCATTTTTTTTTTAAAAAGAAAGATCTAAATCTGTTCGCAGTAGATACCTCCCGCCTACTCTCAGTTGTACGTTAACGGAAATAGTGAAACGCTTTCCGTTTCAAAGTAACGATCAAGGCAAATTCATAGGTCATTTTAAAATCTATAGCATAATGTGTAAGGATACTTTGTATTTCTTTTTACGATTCAGATACATCAGTTTTGAAATCAACAACATCAGTAACAACAACAATAAGAAGAAGAACAAGAAGAAGAAGAAAAAGAAAAAGAAGATTTAACAACAAAGACTACGATAATAATAACACAACAATAATGATAAAAATGATAATGCTGATAAGTATGATAATGAGAAGAAGAATAAGAATAATAAGAATGAATAGATTTAGTAAATAGTAGTAGTAGTAGGTAGTAGTAGTAGTAGTAGTAGTAGTAGTAGTCCGTTGGTGATAGCTGACCATGGATAGAGTATATCCGACCTAAATTTATATCTGCCCGGGCTGTCTGCTCGCCCCGAGCAGCGTGGCCTGTGGCTGTAGAGACCGATAGGAGAGTGGCAGTCTCTGTCGCAGCGGTCACGTCTGTATGTTGACACTGGTTTGTTGGCTGTCATCCCCTTTCCTGCGGACTCATTTTTCTGCTGCAGCAGCTGTCAGTTTGTCTCCGCCAGTCTGCAGCTGTTTCTTGAGAGCGCTTCTCCAGCTGTTGCGGTCTGCTGCGAGGTCCTCCCAGGACTCGGTGTTGATCTCAAGCGCCTTCATGTCTCTTTTGCAAACGTCTTTGTATCTCACCTGTGGGTGGCCTGCACTTCTCTTCTCTACCCTGCAGCAAGCTCTCCACAGAGAAAGTCTTTTGGAATGCGACCATCCTCCATGCGACGAACGTTGCCCAGCCAACGCAGCCGACGCTATCTCAGCAGGGTATACATGGTAAGGAGGCCAGCGCGAGACAGGACTTCTGTGTTGGTCACCCTGTCTTGCCTGGAGATGCCGATATGCTGGAGGCTTCTGAGGTGGATGGAATTGAGCCTTTTCTCCTGGCGAGCATGTGTGGTCCATGTCTCACTGCCATACAGCAAGGTGCTGAGAACGCAGGCGTTATACATGGCCATCTTTGTTTTGGTGGTCAGCGTGGGATTTGTCCACACACTTTGTGTGAGGCGAGAGCAAGTGCTGTGGCTGCCTTTCCGATCATTTGTCGATCTCAGTGTCAAGAAAGAGATTATCGGTGATGGTGGATCCAAGGTAGGTGAACTGATGGATGTGTCATCAAGCTCATAGTCATCAATGGCGATGGCTGGTGGTGACGACGTGTCATGACCCAGGACATTTGTCTTCTTCAGGCTGATAGTCAGACCAAAGTCTTTGCAGGCCTTGGCAAAGCGGTCCAGCAGTGACAGCAATTCCTGCTGGGTGTGGGTCGCAACAGCAGCAGCATCGGCAAACAGCATATCCTTGATGAGGGCTTCGCGGACCTTTGTCCTTGTTCTGTAAACGAGCGAGATTGAAAAGCCTGCCATCTGATCTGGTCCGCAGGTAGATCCCCTCTTGAGCTGTGTTGAATGCATGCCTCAGGAGGAGAGCAAAGAAGATCCCAAAGAGGGTGGAAGTAAGGACACAGCCTGACGAATAAATCAATAAATAAAAGACAGAACAAATTACCACCAAATCAGAGAATAATGTGGATTGTTGCTGGCAAGCTATGCAAAACTGAAATGAAACGCTTCTTGTTTTGTTTTCAAATTGACAGCTCGGCAGATGAGGACGGTAGGATTGCTCCCAGCTGGTTTGTTGGGCAGATGAAGACAGCAGAATTGCTCCCAGCTGTTTGTTTGTTTGCTCCCAGATGTTGGGCAGATGAAGACAGCAGAAGTGCTCCCAGCTGGTTTGTTGGGCAGCAGATGAAGACAGCAGAATTGCTCCCAGCTGGTTTGTTGGGCAGATGAAGACAGCAGA
>JADBJO010003265.1:167268-177268 GCA_016801955.1 Conus betulinus
GTGTGTGTGTGTGTGTGTGTGTGTGTGTGTGTGTGCGAGCGCGCGCACGCATGTGAGAGTGTGTGTGCATGCATGCGAGTGTGTATGGGGGAGGGAGGGTGGCAAGGGGTGGGATGCGCAATCGCTTTCGTTTCGGATCATGTATGTGTCACGGGGTGGTTCCGGCAACGCAACTACCCAGAAGCCGAAGAGGGACTCCCATCTGTTTTTTGGTGGCAGTCAGGTATTTATCATTCAATATTTATTTATTAGCAAACCGAAACCGTATTCCCGTTTAGGAGCGACTGAAACTTCCTCAGCGCACTGTGAAGGTTTTGTTTAGGAAAGAAAAGTATTTGTTGTGTTCTGTTATCCTATGACTTGATAGGGTAGCAAAACGAAATTATTTCGGAAACATGAATAGATGAAGTGAATGTTAAAGAATGAGGTTTTTAGACCCTCTTCAATGAACCATGAATACAATCATTACACACAGTTAATGATTACTTTTCATCAAACTATGAATGTCTTTCGTCATTACATAAATGTTCATTTCTTTTTCTTGTATCACGACAAGAATGATCATTTCATATAATCACCAGATTTTAGGAGGTTTCTTTTTTTCAAAAGATTCATCTACTTCAATATATGTAAGGGAAAGATTTCCACAAAGTCGTGTTTACCAACACACAACTATTCAATATTCATATCGAGAGTGAGTTAAATACTCATCCACATCAAAAATCAAAACCAGCATATATGATAGCCCATGTCGCTCACTTTGGGATCTTATTATCCGTAGCACCAAAACTTTCCCTCTTCTCGCAAAGTTAAGTCACAGAATAAACAAAATCTTTTTTTCTTAGAGACCTCATCCTTTAGCATTCACTTCGTCTATCCATGTTTTCCGAAATAATTTCGTTTTGCTGCCCTATCAAGTGCACGGTATACCCAGACAGGCCAACGAGACAAGTGATGATTGTGAACACTTGTTGAAAGACATAATTTCTAAGAAGCTAGAACTGTACGCCGACGTCAGCTTTGATAGAGTCCACCGAGTGAACACAAAGTCAGATTCGCCCATCGTTGCTTGCTGCACGTTTTTGAAAGAAGAGGTAGACATTCTGAAGGCGAAAAGGAGCCTTCAAGGAAGCAAGGTTTTCATCGGCGAAGACTTCTCTCTGCGCATCAGGACGATAAGGAAGAAACTGTTTTCTTCTTCTCAAGGCGGCCAAGGACCAACGAAAACAGGCGACAATGATTTATGACCACTTGTAATAGACGGAAAGAAATTCGTCCTTGTTGAGCAGGAAACGGACATCACCGAGTTGACCTAGAGGTGTGGCCCCCCCTGTACCTGTAACCGACGCTCTTCTGTCCATAGACTTGGTGTAAATCCAAAACATCACAGACGACGTATGCGCAAATTGCATGGAACAACCTAGTGCAAAAGAAGAAATTTTATTCGGAATTAGAAAGCTGGAAAATCGGCCCTGGGCCTGATGGCTTAATTGGGGAATTCTTTAAAAATCTGGGGGACGTGCAGTTGACTTTTTTAGCGGCAGGAGAAACATGGTTTTATGGAAGCATTCAGATGCCTGTTGTCAATGTATAAATATCTCGGATTACATTTTCTCAACTAGGCTTACTTTTAGGTTTACATGCCAAGATCTGGTCAGCCGAGCAAAAAGGTCTCACGTGAACATTTTGTCCGTTATGTATAGTTTAAAAAGTATTCCCCGAACATAATTTGTTTTCTAAATTGTTTGATACAGAAGTTTAACCAGTAGCTCTATGTGGAGCTGAGATATGGGGATTGACAAATAATCAAGACATTGAAAAGGTACATTTATTTGCTATGGAAAAAAAATGAATGTTGATCAAAAGACTCCAAACGATCTTAAATACGTAGAACTTGGAAGGTATATCATTTACTTAAATGCTTACACGGAAAGTATTGAATAGTGTTAAAAAAGTGGTTCAAATGAATGATAGCAGACTACTTGCTATGGTGTATAAGACTAGGTATATACTTGATCAAAGATGTAAGCAAACATGGGCAAGTAGTGTACGTAAATGTTTATGTAATTATTGTTTATCTTATGCATGGATGAGCCAGGGTTTGGGATGTGCAAAAAGCGTGTGTGTGTGTGTGTGTGTGTGTGTGTGTGTGTGTGTGTGTGTGTGTGTGTGTGTGTGTGTGTGTGTGTGTGTGTGTGTGTGTGTGCGTGCGTGCGTGCGTGCGCGCGCGCGCGCGCGCGCGTGTGAGTGTATGTGTGTGAGTGTGTGTGTGTGTGTGTGTGTGTGTGAGTGTGTGTGTGTGAGTGTGAGAGAGAGAGAGAGAGAGAGAGAGAGGAGAGAGAGATAGACCTCTCTCTACACTCGCTCACATATATACACACACACACACACACACACACACACACACACACACACACACACACACACACACACACACACACAATGCATCACTGTTTCGCCAATGGCAAACTGTGTGTCCTCTTTAGGGTTTGTGTGTGGTGCTTTTAAAACAGAAGCCACAGGAGAGTACATTTGTTTTGTTTATCATGGCATAGATGAACAAAGCCAACGCCTCAGCTCATGGCATAGGTGAACAAATCCAACGCCTCAGCTCATGGCATAAGTGAACAAAGCCAACGCCTCAGCTCATGGCATAAGTGAACAAAGCCAACGCCTCAGCGCCTGATTTGATGCCGGAAAATGTTATACCAAATGCGCACGCATGTGTATGTGTGTGTATGTATGTGTGTCCATGCGTGCGTGCGTGCGTGCGTGCGTGCGTGCGTGTGTGTGTGTGTGTGTGTGTGTGTGTGTGTGTGTGTGTGTGTGTGTGTGTGTGTGTGTCTATGTCTGTCTGTTTCTGTGTATATGTGCACACAGTGTGTGTGTGTGTGTGTGTGTGTGTGTGTGTGTGTGTGTGTGTGTGTGTGTGTGTGTGTGTGTGGGATGCATGTCGTTTGTAAGCGCATGCGCGCTGTCTGTCTGATTATGTACGTTTATGTCTGTATGTATGTGTATGCGTACCTTTAAATGCGTGTATGCATGCTTGTGTATGGGTACGGATACGCACTAGCCTATGTACGTGAATGCACATTGACATAAAAAGAAATTCCTTCTACAAAATTACAGCAATCTCTTGAAAGGGAGAAGCCTGATTCAAGCAAATCAACACTCCAAACGCAAACAGGGCGAAATCATACGAGGTAAGATCACATGAGAGAGAGAGAGAGAGAGAGAGAGAGAGAGAGAGAGAGAGAGAGAGAGAGAGAGAGAGAGAGAGAGAGAGAGAGAGAGAGAGAGAGAAGACAAGACAAGACAAAGAAAGACAAGACAAGACAAGACAAGACAAGACAAGACAAATAATTTAAGGAACCGGGCCATCTGCCCATGTCAAATGGAACAGTGGGGCGAGGATAAAGTCAAAAGAGAAGTTCATGTGTGTCTGAAAACACAAAGCATGGCAATGACACGGGAAGTCGAGGGAGGGAGAGGGGAAGGAGTGAAAAGCGTGGGGGGTGGCTTACGGTAATACAAATCACATAATATCTTGTGACTCAAACATGTGATCCACAGGAAACATTTACATGCTATTGCTTAAGGTAACTCAACCTCAACAAAAATGCCTTATTTATGTGAGAAGCGACTGCGAATGAGTGACTAGGACTTGACAGCAGCAATTCTAGTCTGATTGATTGTAGAATTTTACCGGTATATACTGCTCTCTGAGTGTTTGATATACCGGGCAAATGAACATGAAATGCATTTCAGATTCATATACATTTTCACACTTCGGGCAATCCAAGCAATTACGCGTTGCCTCACAAAAACGGTTTGCGTGGCACTTTAGCGGTGAAACACCAAGTCTCATTCGCGTTAAATATTTTCTTAAGGCACTACTTTTTACAAGTTAATAATCACTGAGGCAATGGTTTTGTTTTAATAGAGAATAAAACGAATAGCGCTCTTTCGTATTAATGTTACTGTTCCAGCCTTGGACATAATAGTCAATCAAACGTAGAAATTCAGCCATAAATAATTTCTGATTACCAACTCCTTTGTGTTCTCATGCAAATCCGAAACCATGTCGATACAGAGTGAAACAAACAGTAGTTACCCAGTATTTTTTGTTATCATAATGAATATTACAGAGCATATTATAACATTTTCGAGGAAGACGATCCTCACACATTTTGTTGAAGTTAACCAATATTTAATATTTCGAACATAAATGCTTATAAACAATGGAAACCTCCCCATTTCTCCATACACAAGCACATTTGATGTCTTCACACTGACGTTTAACAGTCTCTTAATCGCAAAGAAATCTGCCTGTTCAATGATTGAATAATCAGCGCTAAGACCCCATACTTCCGAACCGTATGTAAGTATGGGTTGTACCTGGCAGTCAAAAAGCTTGAAGAACAGTTGAGGAGATTGATTACCGAGGGACGAAAGTAGTCGTAGAATACCAGTTACACCTTTTTTTGCTCTGTCAGCCATGTCTCTTAGCACATACGAAAAGGACACACCTGTTGAAAAAAATTATACCCAAATATTTGTACCGGTTAACAATCTCCAAATACTGTCCACCATAAAGCCATTTTTCACGAGTGGCAAGATGGCCACCCTTTCTAAAGAGACAACCACTTTAGATTTATTCATATTTACTATCAGTCCAAGCACTTTCGTAGTGTTACATAAAATATTTAGTTGTTGCTGCAGACCAACTGCAGCATATGACAACAAAATTACATCGTCAGCAAAAAGCAGAATCAGTATTTGTATTTGTTCAGGTGTAAGTGTTATGCCATGTTTTCCTTTTTGATTAATGTCATTTGCCAGCTCATTGATAAATAGGGAAAATAAAACAGGACTACCAATATCTCCTTGTTTAATCCGCTGGGGTACATGAAAACATCTGTAAGTTCACTACCAGCACGAACTTTTGCTTTGACAATGCCATAGATACTTTGAATAGCTTTATACATTTTGCCTTCAATGCCGTTTTTTTCTTAGAATGGACCATTAACAGCATCTATCAACAAAATCAAATGCTTTTTTGGAATCAATAAATGCACAATAAAAACTTTCCATGACTGCCAGACTGTTTTTAAATTAATGACAAAAGGGTAAATATATGATCAATTGTGCTATATATGTGTCTAAATCCAGCTTGGCCTCGTTTAACAATTTGTTTTCCTCTATCCAAGTAGTTAAACGCTTATTTAGAATATAGCTTTAAAGCCTTCCACAGACGTTTAATAAGGAAATACCTATGTCATTATCTGGTGAATTTATGTCACCTTTCTTATAGACTGGCTGTATAATGGCTTCTGACCACCCAAATGGAAAAGTACCTGAATCAAACGATGTATTGAAGTACTTCTTTAAGAATAGTCCAACTTCTGGGTCTGCATATTTATAAGATTTTCCCGAAAACCCGTCTGGACCGGCTGCTTTATTGTTTTTCAATGCAGAAATTGCATCAAGAACTTCCTGGTGCGAGATCTCCTCATCTAGTGCACTACAGTCGGTGACCACACTAGAACATGCATCCAAATTGTAAAAATTAGACATTTCTCGTTAATGTTTATACTCGGGCAACCTTGGTTAAATACATCTGAGAAGTGAGTAAACCATTCAATGGCAGCAATAGAATTCTGGTTCATCGGTCTAGTCTGCCTATACAGTTTTTCAGAGTACTCCAGAACTTCTGGGGATTGCTCGCATTGTCTTCCAGTGGTCTAATTGTCTGCTTTTTATTATCCATCTTTTTGCTGTAGCAAGCTTTTATGATCACTCCATATGCTCGTGTACATTACTCTCAGGATGTCTATTTCCTCATCCGATATATATTTTGTTTCCTTTTTATTTTTCTTAGCTTTCCTTAATATTCTAAGGGAGTGTCTCGCCACTTGACGTTGTCGCTTGCATTCAAAGTCAAATCAGGGGTTGTTGCTAAAACTCCCCATGACAAGAGTCTTCAACATGGGACTTGCTGCTCTACTGATAATTTCATAAAACTTACAGATCGCTGCTTCATTATCCAAACTAATTAAATCATGAGCTCCCTTAAACATTAAAGAACTCCTTTCAGTATTGAAAGCATCCAAATATTCCTGCAATTTTTGACAGTCCCATTTATTCATCTGAACAGTAGCTTTTTATGAAATATGTGTACATTTACCTTTCACGTTCTTAAATTAAACCCAAAGCTCTACGGGCATATGTTTTGATTCGATTCTTTTGACCGACATTCAGGTTACCAGCCAATTCAAAAATGCGTCTCGATACTATGAAATAGTCTATAATACTAGAGCAATTGTGAGCAACATAAGTATAATTTCCATCCATATTTCCAGATTTTACCCCATTCAGCAGGATCAAATTAAACTGTTCACAAACTCTTATCAAATAACGACCAAAAGCATTCACCACAATGTCATCTGAAATCCGTTGGTATGGATCATCAGTCCCATCATATGTTACACTATCAGTGTCACGAGCATCACAGGGCAGTTCAGCCTCACTAGCATTTTCACTGCCAGTCCTCGCATTCAGGTCGCCCATGATTATCAATGGAACATCACTGTAACATTGCAGAATATCCAGAATACAATGTTCCAAAAGAGAACCCCATTATAGATATATGTATCAGTATAGTATGGACAGTGTTGGGGAAGTAGGTATATACCAATCAAAATACAATCTGAATCGAGTCCTGTAAGTTGCCTGGAGAGTTTAAGAACGACGCAGTTGTCATGTTCCAGGTCAATTCGAGAAACAAAGGATGCAAACTGTCTCTTTATCAACAAGGCTACTCCTCCACACAATCGGGCTGTGCGAGCATCGGACACTCTTACAGCACTGGAAATAAAAACGTCATACATCGGGAACAGGTGGGGCGGGATTTTGTGTGTGTGAATGTTTCTGTCAGAAGAATCAAATCGAATTTTGTAAAAGAGCATCGCATATCTATTTCGTAAATTGTATTTATTCCTTCAATATTATATGTTCAGCATGAAAAAAAGATGGGACAGATTACTCTTGCTGTGTTTGACGTGAGCAGGGCCGAATTCCTATATAGGGCTACTGGCAGCAGGGGATTGGAAACAGTCTTTTTTCTTGGAGGAGTGGGCCCCCACACTTTGGAAGGTGTCTGTAAAAAGCATCTGTTTACATTTTAGTTTACTGCGTGTAAGGGGACCACACGCAGGGGTTGGGGTACAGGTGGTTTCATTTTCAATAGTCATGTAGGTGTTATCAAGTGTCTGGTCGGGGACAGGGCTGTCCTGTGTCTGACAACAGGGGGACATGGACATCTCATTCTGACTACTCTCCGTGCAGTCCCATGGGTCGATCACTTGCTTCACCAGGGTCTGGCTGAGGTCATGTTGAGTCTTCGGAGTGTCTGGAGCTGACGAAGGTCGGGATGATACAGGTTCAGAAGGGCGTTGTGACTCGTCGTTCTGTCCACAGCCTGAGTCAGCATGGACAGTTTCAGGAGTTTTGAAACGGTTCACATACTCTGGGGAGTTTGACGAGCTGAAACAAGTGTCAAGTCTGGTAGAGAACACTGTGTCTGCCGCTGACACGCCATCTGCCGTGGAGTGCTGCGTCAGAAGAGGAACTGGTAGTCCTAGGGCAATGGATGACTCCACAGTTGAAGAATATGGCGTTTTAGCCACCACTGTCTCTCTCCAGAGTCGGGGGAAACATCATCAACACTGTAAAAACCAGGGACAGGCTCTGTTATTTGATCTTGTCGCTGGCTGCCATCTTCTCTCTGTGTGTTTACGTCCAGTGTGCGTCTCCCACAGTGTGGGTCTCCAGGTGAAGCCGTTCTTTCCCTTAGATGCAGGGAGTTGTTAAAGAAGTCGTCTTCACTGCTAATCGTCTGTCGGGAGACTTCGATGACTGAGTTCTGGTCATATCCGTTTTTTTTCTGATAGATGTCCTCTTTTCTCCTTTCCTCTGGCTGACTAGGATGTCTGTCTTTGTTTTTGAGGATATATCATGCTGTCTGTCTTTGTTTGGGGATCTATCATGTTGTCTGTCTTTGATTGGGGTTCTATCATGTTGTCTGTCTTTGTCTCTTTCACTGTCTTTGGAGTGATGTCTGGTTTGGATGTATTTCTGATGTTGACTATCGCGTTTGCCATCATGGCTACTTTTGTCCTGATTTCTGGGCTTGGGAAGGTCACTTTTTCTTCTGTCCGTCCGAACAGTAGTGTCTGTCATCTTGTCCACTGTGCTGTCTGTGGTGATTTCTGTCACTCTCCTCTCGTCTGTCCGTCTCCCGTTCTGAACGTCCACCTTGAACGTGTTGACGGCTGTTGACGTCACGGTAAAAGTCATTTTGTGTACTGTAACGTAGACGCCCATTGTAAAAGAAGGCTCGTTTTCCTGCCTGCCTGTTTTTCTTTTTGAAGGATGTCGTTCTGTCGGTCCGTCAGATCTGAGGCTACGCAGATGTTTAAAGTGACAGCCATGTCTTTCCTGCTACCATGGTCCTGCAGCAGATGAAGCTTGTCTCTCCACCTGCGCATCGTGGCGATGATGGGTCGGGGATGTTGACTGTCTTTCTTTGGGGGGCCTAGGCGGTAGGCTTTGTGTCCACATCTTTAGCAGTCCATGTCTTGCTTGGGTAAAATCGGTTCAACATCTGGACAACTTGCCGTACACAGTCAAATGGGTTATCATTCTTGCTTTCGAAAACATTGACGAACTTGATATTGCAAGCCCTTGAGGAAGCTTCCAGTTTTTCTAGTTTGTCGTCAATGGTAACGCCTTTGTTTGCAAAGTGGCCATTCCAGTCCAGGAGTTCTCTACAGTGATTGTCCAAAGCTTCGCTCTTGGAAGACAGGTACTTCACATCTTCTTTCAAGATGTCGTTTTCCACCTGCAAGGATTGACACCAGTCCATCATCTCAGAGAGGGCGCTGGACCTGGCTGATTCCGCCCCTGCCTGTGACTGTCTGGAGGTCGGGGTCTGCATCTGACTGGAGTGGGCGAGAGATTCCATTTCCTTTTCCATCATGTCATTTTCTTTTTGCAGTGATTGACACCAATCACACAAGACGGTGATATTATCTCTTGCTATTTGATGATGCTCGTGTGACTCCTGCAGCTGCTGTGTTCTGCTGGCCATCGCTTGGTTCACAGCATCTCTCAGCTCCATGTTCTCCACCTGAAGAGAATGGCACAACGTCTCCACGTTTTCCACAGATGTGGAGAGTGTGAATGGAAATGTTTGAATTCATTCAATCACCTGTCCGTGTTTTCAGAAAGACACAACAGTCTTCTCTAATCTCTCTGAGAGTGGGTGAACAGCTGCTATGTCGGCCTGGTCTGCAGAATGCATACTGTGTCCCATTACTCCGTCTGTCAGCGGTGGGAATGTGTTTCGCGAGTCGGAGGCAAGATTTCGGACACTACCGGCATTGCGATTGAAATGTCTTCTAAAGAGATCCCCCTTGTGAGACCAGTGGCCAGCCCAGCTTCTTCCCATAAAAAAAGAGTTTTCTCTGCCAGTGAGGAGAGAGTTTTCTCTGCAGTGAGGACAGAGTTTTCTCTCTATAGGGAGCTAGAGTTTTCTCTATAGGGAGAGGAGGACCAGGGCTACTCTCCACATCCATACATTCAAGGAGGAAGTGTGCTAGAAACACGCAAAAAAAACAAAGCAGTCAAAACACCAAATCAGGTGCCTGTTGTTGATTTTTTTCTGACCGCCTGAATGTTATTTGCTTAAAGAAGAAAAACGCACAGTCTGTTTTCATGTTAATAAAACGCGCTGTACAGAAGTCAGCACACTTGGGTGTGAAACGCACGCCTCTCACCTTTGAACTTCAAGGATATTGTTTCTTCTCCATGAAGCATTGAAAAGTCCAGTAAAACAGACCACTCTGGATATGCAGATCGATGAAACTTGAAGGCATTATAGTTTGTATGTTGATCTAACAATGTACCAAACTGTAAGTTAATTGTTGACTTCAATCCT
>JADBJO010003265.1:182268-202268 GCA_016801955.1 Conus betulinus
TTAGCAGATGTGGTGTAGCGTACATGGACTAGTCCGCGCGCAGTGCTCATTGATCAAAAACAGAAACATCATCACCATCATTGCCATCATTATCATAGTCGCCGTCGTCGTTGGCATCATCAGTGACAATATCGAACAGCATTATCCAAACAAAAACGTACTGTGACACTATGATCATCATGCAAGGAAATTTTGAATGAGGCAGAGAACAGTAAACAGTAAGTAACGAACAAGTAAGGTACGGTAAGGTAATGCTGTTTACAGCCCAGCCGACAGCAGATGGCCATATCAGGGCTGTCGCTGCGTTGAAGTCAACTCACAAGTCGTTCATTCATACAACTCTTTAAAATACATGTTCTAAAAACCTACCCAAAAGTTTGTTAACAATCTTTCCTCTATGAAATCCCAGATTCGATGAAAAATGTTGATTTCCTTCAAGAATTGAAAGATGGCAGTAGGGTAACTCTTGTTCACATCATGGGATTTGACCTCCTTCAAGAATTGAAAGATGGCAGTAGGGTAATTCTTGTTCGCATCATGGGATTTGATCTCCTTCAAGAATTGAAAGATGGCAGTAGGGTAACTCTTGTTCACATCATGGGATTTGATCTCCTTCAAGAATTGAAAGATGGCAGTAGGGTAACTCTTGTTCGCATCATGGGATTTGATCTCCTTCATCTCCTTTGAAAGAGATGGCAGTAGGGTAACTCTTGTTCACATCATGGGATTTGATCTCCTTCAAGAATTGAAAGATGGCAGTAGGTAACTCTTGTTCGCATCATGGGATTTGATCTCCTTCAAGAATTGAAAGATGGCAGTAGGGTAACTCTCTTGTTCGCATCATGGGATTTGATCTCCTTCAAGAATTGAAAGATGGCAGTAGGGTAAACTCATTGTTCTTCAATCATGGGATTTGATCTCCTTCAAGAATTGAAAGATGGCAGTAGGGTAACTCTTGTTCACATCATGGGATTTGATCTCCTTCAAGAATTGAAAGATGGCAGTAGGGTAACTCTTGTTCACATCATGGGATTTGATCTCCTTCAAGAATTGAAAGATGGCAGTAGGGTAACTCTTGTTCACATCATGGGATTTGATCTCCTTCAAGAATTGAAAGATGGCAGTAGGGTAACTCTTGTTCATATCATGGGATTTGATCTCCTTCAAGAATTGAAAGATGGTAGTAGGCTCACATCATGGGAGCAAGAGTTACCCTACTTGTTCGTTATCATCATCATCATCATCAGTTCATCGTTATCATCATCATCATCATCATCATCATCATCATCATCATCATCCGCATGAATAGTGACAATAACAAACGAGAACAATACGAACAGATTTGACGAAAGAGATGTTTCCTCGTCAGATCTGTTGGTATTGTTCTTGTATATAGCATGTACAGGTCCAAGTCCACTGTTACAGTTCAGACCCAAAACCTGCATATTCTCTGTCACACTCAAAGCTGCGCCTGGGTCTTCTCTTCAGATCAGCCAGCACCAAATCATATTCACCACACAGTCCAGCCCTTGACCCACACCATACCTGACTCTGAGGCAGACCTATTCATCACACAGTCCGGCCCTTGATCCACACCATACCTGACTCTGAGGCAGACCTATTCATCACACAGTCCAGCCCTTGACCCACACCATACCTGACTCTGAGGCAGACCTATTCTTCACACAGTCCGGCCCTTGATCCACACCATACCTGACTCTGAGGCAGATCTATTCATCACACAGTCCGGCCCTTGACCCACACCATATACCTGACTCTGAGCCACATCTCAAGTCCCGTTTCTTTTTGTATGCAAGCACGATCCACATGACCGATCGTTTTTCTGTTGTCTGCGAGGCTGTTCAGTCCAAACTCCTCCTTCTGCCCTACCAATAACGTAGAAACACAAAGAGTCCACAAGTCATGCATCATTCTGCTATGTTTGTTGATATGCGACATTGACTTAATTTAATGACTAAAAACTCCGGTATAAAATCATCTTTTTCCATTTAATTTTGTTTTCACAGAGCCCAGAGCCAGAGTGATTTTCATCTGTTCAAACTTTGTTGTTACTATTTGACCTTTGCTGTCTGTGACTCAGACACAGAAGCAGTGTCCGGCGCTCAGCTGCTGGTCTCCCTCCAGTCCCGGTGGAAGTTCATCGTGGCGTACAACCACAGCTTCGGCATGTCACGTGGTCATTTCATCATCCTGGAACAGCCAGTTGCCATGAGGTCCTGCAAATTTCTGACCAACAACTGGCGCAAGGCTTCTGTCTATGAGAACTTTGCCAAGTACCCCAATGAAGAGGCGAGTTGGTGAGAAGAAAGCAAGAAAGAGTGGATAGGGTTGGGAGGAGAAGAAGAAGAAGGAAGGTGAGAGCGGATGAATTGATGGGCAGAGAATTGGACGGATAGGAGAATACACGGCTCCCCCATCAGCAAGAAATGCTTCTAATCAGGTTGATTATGAAAATTGCCAACGGTGCAGATAGAGGGATGAACAGCTAGTTTCTGTCTTGACTACAACGTAGAATGATAACGCCGAGGGCAGGATACCCATTGGTTTCTGTGTGGAGTGGATATGGAGATTTGCATGTCATTCTCTCTTTTAAATCCCGGTGACATTTATGCTGTTGGGATGTCGCGCTGTGTTCCTAATCCTAACATCCACCATGTATGTTGTTGTACTGTAACGCAGTGTGACCAATGATTGTACACACGAGGATAAAATGGTGGGGGGATGGGGGATTAGGGTAGCCGCGAGATTAGGCTTTGGTTATCTCCCATGGGCAGGAATACAAACACTGAAGAGCACAACACCCTAAGTGAGCCCAGTTAATGTCTATACATGTTTTCTTTTTGTATGGAGTATTTTTAATTTTCATTTATTTGTCTATTTTTTTTTTATTCGTTTACTCATGATCAGTTTTACTTATTCACTCAATTATTTATTCATTCAGTCATTACATTTTTCTTTCTTTCGTTTCTTGATTTTATTCCACTAACATGTAGAGTTTTGCCTGCACTGGGGTGACATGCATTTTCACACATTTGGTTGCTAAAGCGGTTATATACCTGCACACCTCAGCCCTCCCCAACCCTCTCTCTCTCTCTCTCTCTGTCTGTCTGTCTGTGTGCAAAACATGTCAACTTCGTTACCAGCGGCCACTTGCACATGGCACATTCTCCAAAGGTGCACCAACATGTAGACATTACAAGTGGAAACGTAACCAACAACGCCCATTGATACTGCAGTTCTGCGGTGAAAGTCGGTCAGAATCATTTCAGGGCCAAGGGACGCAACTGCGACATCATAAATATATCATTATAGTAAATTCCTTGAGTGGCCTATCTTGGTATATAAAAAACATTGGTATGATAACACAGACGAAAGCCATTTGGAGATATCACGGTGTACATTTGTAGTATTCTGTACGTGGTTTATTATTGAGAAAAAAAAAAGGGTATATCAATCAGAAAGAAGAGTACATTTGTAGCATTCTTATGTGGTTTATAACTTGGAGAAAAGGGCACAGAAATCAGAAAGAAGAGTACATTTGTAGCGTTCGGTATGTGCTTTATAACTTAGAGAAAAGCGTACACAAATTAGAAAAGAGAGAGAGAACTCCCAGACAAGCAAACAACGACAGAACACAATTCTCCATGTTTTCCGACAGTTGGTCTTCCGTATTGTCCGTCGCTCGGACAACAAAGAAGTGAACATCAAGTTCCGGGCGGAGCCGGCCTTCACCTTTCACTTCATCAACTGCTTCGAGGATCAAGGTCAGCTGGTGGTGGATTTCGTAGGTTACAGCAGCCTTGACGTCATAGACGACCTGTATCTGCACAACCTCGACAGGGAGGCTCGCGTGGAGGCCAAGCCCTACTTCCGGAGATACGTTCTCCCTCTGACGCTGGAAGGGGTGAGGAAAGAGAGGCACGTTAGTGCTTGCATAGATGTACACATAGTTTATATCATACACACAACAGCAACAGCAACAACAACAACAACAACAACATCAACAACAACAACAACAACAACGACAACAACAAAAACCATCGCGTAATTTCAAGTCCAAAGATTGTATAAAATTTTAGGTTCATGTTTTACGTGTTCATTCATTTTAAATGAATATGATACTTCATTGATATACAATTGAGAGTTAGTGCGCCATTTTAGAAAGGAGGTAGGTTTACTATTCAAAATTTGAGGCGGAAGTTAGTCAATGAACTTGTGCAGATTATTGAAAATGGATGTATTATGAATCTGAAACCTTCCTCTATCAAATGAAAGGAAATCTTACATCAGGCAGGGAACAGAAAACAGTAAATAACAATAAACAGTAAACAAGTAGGGTAACTTTTGCTCCCATAAGAAAACCTAACACAGTGTAACTTTTATTCAAGACTGGCACAGCCTTTTAAACTTGAATAAAGTCAGACAAATACAAAGACAAACAATCTAATAGTGGAGGAAAAACTAGCACAGGCCAACAACTCAAATGTCTTCTTAGCAATGACTTTGCAAAGATTTGGACTTAAGGGGAGGGGGGGGGGGGGGGGGGGGAGGCAAAAGTACCCTTCTTATTTGCTGTTTATTGTTTACTGTTCCCTGCCTCACTTCTTTCTCAAGTAAATAACAAACAAGTAAGGAAACGCTTGCTCCCACGATGAAAGAAATACACGCCCATAACTCCGAACGAATGCCGCTTACAACACCAAATCGCCCAGCAGAAATGACAACACACAGCACACACAACAAACAGCAGAAATGACACAACACACAGCACACAGAACAAACAGCAGAAATGACAACACTCAGCACACACACAACAAACAGCAGAAATGACAACACACAGCACACAGAACAAAAACAGCAGAAATGACAACACACAGCACACAGAACAAACAGCAGAAATGACAACACACAGCACACAGAACAAACAAGGAGGGGAGATTCCCCCCCCCCCACCCCCCACACCCCCAAAGGATGTTCCAAGCTTGCCCATGTACCCTGTACCTAAAAAATCGGAGCGACAGGCTCATCACGAAGTGTAGTCAGTTAGAAAGGATGGAGTAAGAATGCTACTCTGTGACTGCTTTAGACACAAACTGTTTTAGAAATGAGCACAGAGCCATGCGTCTCAGAACTGCTAAGGTGTCTAACGGAAAGCTTGCAATCGTCACAAAACCATCGTTAAAGACGTTTTTTCGCGGTGGGCTCTGCAGTCATGAAATACGCGCTGGGACAGCCATGGGAACGCTCCCGTGGAGGTTCTGTCGTGTCACCTCCAATGGCCATGACCTGTGGCGGGGTAATCAGAAACGGTCACACACGTGATGTCCTCATCCCCAGCTGATGCATTTGTACCATAGTGGTCAAGTACTTCAGCTGTTCGGATGTTCCCTGGAGTCTTTTAGCCAGGGTACGACAACAACAACACAGCGGCATCTGTCAGGGAGTAATTATGTCCCTTGACGTCTTAATGGAATGCCCTGCGCGTGCCTGCACCCTATGTGAACACAGCGCAGACTTCCAGGAGTGGTGCAGGATTGCTCCAAGCTGGTTCGTTTTGCAGATGAGGACAGAACTTCTCTGTGCCCCACCCGCACCTTCGGGTGAATTGTCTTCTTTTTACTTGAAGAATGACGTAAAAGTTCTGTTCCTTTCAAGGACCCAAACCAGCAGGCCTGGTGTATGGTGCTGGCTGGTAGAACACTCAAGTCACCTTCAGATATGTTGTTGTTTGCTTTTTTGTCGTTGAATAAACTTAAAAGAAAAACACTATTCCGCTAGACGAAAGAGACAAACAAATCACAAGACAAAAACAGCGTTACCACCTCTTTTGTCTTCCACAGGAAAAATCACAAACTCTCGGGACAATGAAAAAAAGCTATCCCTTATCCCCTCACACTGGGCGCAAGTGATTGCTCGTTCTTCGCTTTCATTGTCCTGAATATTGTTTATCGTGCCTGAAGAAGACAAAGTTTGTTTCAGTTTCCGCCTGCAGACGTTACCTCACTGTGAAACTACCATCTGGAAAAAAAGTTGTATTTGGGTTTAGGGCAACAAGGTAAAACATGCTGATAACAAGACCACTGTCTATGACGCTTGTCTGTATCTGCCCTGGGTTCCATTTCAACCAGAAGAGCCACACACCTCATGTGCATTTGCTGATTACTTTTTTTTTTTTTTTTTTTTTTTTAATGTTGGTTATCCCACATTTTATTTAAGTATTATGAGAGTTTACATATACGCAGAGAGAAAACAGTGCGTAGAGACTTCACACATGTAAGAGGTATATTCTTGCGTGACGTAAATATTCTTAGCATACTTTCAGAAATGAACGAAAAACTCTGAACGGCTGTAATAAAATATATCGTGTACCCACACACGCCAATCAGTAGAGCATAAATCAGTATAGTGAGTTTTTTTCTTCTTCTTCTTCTTCTTCTTCTTCTTCTCTCTCTCTCTCTCTCTCTCTCTCTCTCTCTCTCTCTCTCTCTCTCTCTCTCTCTCTCTCTCAGTGCGTGCATGTGTGTGTATATGTGTGTGCGTGCGTGTGTGTGTATGCGTGTGTGTGTGTGTGTGTGTGTGTGTGTGTGTGTGTGTGTGTGTGTGTGTGTGTGTGTGTGTGAGAGAGAGAGAGAGAGAGAGAGAGAGAGAGAGAGAGAGAGAGAGAGAGAGAGAGAGAGAGAGAGAGAGAGAGAGAGAGTGCGCAATTGTAAGTGTGTGAATGTTTGTGCATGTTGGTGTATATGTGTGCATGTGCGTTAATGTGTGCGCGTATGAGCGCGCGCGCGCGCGCGTGTGTGTGTGTGTGTGTGTGTGTGTGTGTGTGTGTGTGTGTGTGTGTGTGTGTGTGTGTGTGTGTCAGGCAGATGCAGGAGTCAACCTGGTGAATCTGCCTTACACCACTGCCACTGCTGTCTTAAGGAGAAACGGCACCGTCTTTTTGACCCCTGACTACGTCATTGAAGGTAAATGACGTCACATTGTCTCACGAGTTGGTGATTCACACTCAGAATCGGCTTCACCGTCAAGTAACTCTCAGTACGTGTGTAAGACATGTGTCAAACAAAGCTTTTTGTTCTCCCAGTTCTTTTAGAACAGGGAGTACTTTAGAATGGGAACGAAGAAATGCTGTCTGTGTGTCTGTCTGTGTGTGTGTCTGTGTGTCTGTCTGTGTGTCCGTGGTCGAAATGTGTTCCACTCGCTCTAGACAAAACTACTGGGCCGATCTTTCTGAAAATTTGTAGGTATGTTCATTATGGGCCACGGATGATGCCCGATGTTTTATTTTACCGCTGTAGCCGTTACTAACGGCTGCGACGGCATGTAACACTTTTTCTTCTTTATGGAATATCTCACGAAGTACTTGACCGATCTTTGTAAAAATGAGCAGGTACGTTCATTATGGGTCACGGATGATGCCCGATGTTTTAGTTTAACCTCGTCATAGCCATTACTGACGGCTGTAACGGCCTGTAACGGTTTTTTCTTCTTTATGGAATATCTCAGAAAGTACCCGGCCGATCTTTTTGAAAATTTGTAGGTATGTTCATTATGGGTCACGAATAATGAGCAATGTTTAGTTTACCGTTATAAACGTTGCTAACGGCTGTAACGGCTGTGTAACAGTTTTCCTTCTTTATGGAATATCTCAGAAAGTACTCGGTCGACCTGTATGAAAATTAGCAGGTATGTTCATAATGGGTCACAGATGATGCCCGATGTTTTAGTTTGTCCATTTATAGTCGTTACTAACGGCTGTAACGGTTTTTTCTTCTTTATGGAATATCTCAGAAAGTACTCGGCCGATCTTTCTGTAAATTTGTATATATCTTCATTAAGGGTCACGGATGATGCCCGATGTTTTAATTTACCCCGTTTTTTAGCCGTTACTAACGGCTGTAACGGCCTGTGATGGTTTTTCTTCTTTATGGCATATCTCAGAAAATACTTGGCCGATCTTTGTTAAAATTTGTAGATATGATTATTATGGATCACGGATGATGCCTGATGTTTTAGTTTGCCCCGTTATAGCCGTTACTAACGGCCTGTAACGGTTTTTTCTTCTTTATGGAATATCTCCGAAAGTACTTGGCCGATCTTTCTGAAAATTAGCAGGTATCTTCATTGTGGGTCACGAATAATGCCTGATGTTTTAGTTAACCGTTGTAGCCGTTACTAACGGTTGTAATGGCCTTCAACGGCTTTTCTTCTTTATGCAATATCTCAGAAAATACTTGGCCGATCTTTGTGAAAATTAGTAGGTATGTTCATTATGCGTCACGGATGATGTCTGATGTTTAGTTTACCCCATTATAGCCGTTACTAACGGCTGTAACGGCCTTAACGGGTTTCCTTCTTTTTTGGGAATATCTCAGAAAGTACTTGGCCGATCTTTCTGAAAATTTGTAGGTGTGTACATTATGGGTCAAGAATAATGCACGATGTTTAGTTTACCGTTAGAGCCGTTACTAACGGCTGTAACGGCCTTTAATATTTTTCTAATTTATGGAATTTCTCAAAAAGTACTTGGCCGATCTTTGTGAAAATTAGCAGGTATGTTCATTATGGGTCACGGATGATGCATGATGTTTTAGTTTACCCCGTTATAGTCGTTACTAACGGCTGTAACGGCCTGTAACGGTTTTTCTTCTTTATGGAATATCTCGGAAAGTACTTGGCCGATCTTTGTGAAAATGAACAGGTATGTTCATTATGGGTCACGGATGATGCCCGATGTTTTGGTTTAACGTCATAGCCGTTACTAACGGCTATAACGGTTTTTTTTTCTGTATGGAACATTTCAGAAAGTACTTGGCTGATCTTTTGTGAAAATTAGCATGTATGTTCACTATGGGCTTACGGATGATGCCCGACGTTTTAGTTTTCCATTATAGCCGTTGCTAACGGCTATATCGGTTAATAATGTTTTTTTCTTCCTTATCGAATATCTCAGAAAGTACTTGGCCAAACTTTCTGAAAATTTGTAGGAATGTCCATTATGTGCGACGGATGATGCCCGCCCGACGTTCTAGTTTACCCTTGTAGCCGTTACTGACGGCTGTAACGGCCCATAATAGTTTTTATTTTTTATGGAATGTCTCAGAAAGTACCTGGCCGATCTTTCTGAAAATTTGTAGGTGTGTTCATTATGGATCACGGATCATGCCCGACGTTTGATTTACCGTTATGGCCGTTACTAACAGCTATAACGACCCATAGCGTTTTTTTGTTTTTTTATGGAATATCTCAGAAAGTAAGTGGCCGATCTTTTCAGAAAATGTGTAGGTATGTTCATTAAGGGTCACAGAGATGCCCAGTGTTAAGCTTACCGTTATAGCCGTTACTAATGGGCCGGAGTGGTTTTTCTTCTTGAAAAATCTCAGAAAGTTCTTAGCCGATCTTTCTGAAAATTTGTAAGTATGTTAATTACAGGTCATAGATGATGGCCGATGTTTACCAGAATAGCCATTACTAACGGTTACACCAGCCCAAGACGGTTTTTTTACTCTTTGTGGAATATATTACGCTTATTCAGGATAAACTGGGAGTACGTTCATATGTTTTGCATCGTGTTTTTTTTTTTTCTGAGGTTTTGAATTTTGATGGCTGGAAGCTACGTGATTTCCATCATCGGTGAGTGAGTGAGTGAGTGAGTGAGTGAGTGAGTGTGTGTGTGTGCGTGCGTGCGTGCGTGCGTGCGTGCGTGCGTGCGTGTGTGTAAAGAGTGTGTGAACACAGCATAAGCTTTAAGTTTTGTTCTTGTTCCGTTTCGTTGTGTTCAAATTTTCTCGTTCCCGAATAAAGACACATATCAAAGACAATGTATGTGCAAGTGTATTTAACCAGAATTATATACACACACTGGTGTGTGTGTGTGTGTGTGTGTGTGTGTGTGTGTGTGTGTGTGTGTGTGTGTGTGTTTTAATGCATGCGTGTGTGTATGTGTGTGTATACTGCGCGCGCCATCATTGATCAACACGTTTTACGGTTGCTGTTTAGGAAAGGTATTAATGGAACTTCCAAGAATCAACTACGACAGGAGCAACGCAGAGAAAGTATCGCTACGTCTACGGCACGCGCATATTTTCGGAAGACCCTCAGGTAATGACCTCATATCCTCTTGCATTATGATACATTCATATAAAACTCACTCGATTGTATGGGCACAATGTCTGACCAACAAACCATCTGAAGTCTGAACTCTCTCTCTCTCTCTCTCTCTCTCTCTCTCTCTCTCTCTCTCTCTCTCTCTCTCTCTCTCTCTCTCTTGGAAGACATGTAGACACTTTGTAGCAAATACGCTCATTTTACTTGAAAAGTGCATCGATAGCAGTTTTAGGGTGAACGGCTGACACCTGTTGGTCTTTATTGCTTGAGTCAATAGGGAAGACGAAGGTCATGAGAAATGGAACAGGACACGTAACATCTTTGGGCCTTACTCCCGTAGACACCCGGAAGGACAAAGGCAATTACGACCAATGGAAAGAATCCTCCGTGACGTTGAGATCTCCTGGTCCTTACTGCTGGAGGCGGATGGGAGAACGAAGGTAATAACAATCAAATGAACGGAATGACAGGGACAGGTGACCTCTTGGTCTTTACCGTTGGAGGCAACTTGCGAGGACTAAGGGAGCGATTCAGTGAAGGAACCAAGAGCGAAATGAGGATCTCCACCCTGTCCTCACTGCTACAGCCACCCGCAAAGACAAAGGGGATGAATGAAGAAGGGAACTGACTGAACACTGCTACAGCCACCGGAAAGACAAGGGGATGAATGAAGAAGGGAACTGACTGAACACTGCTACAGCCACCCGCAAAGACAAAGGGGATGAAATGAAGAAGGGAACTGACTGAACACTGCTACACAGCCACCCGCAAAGACAAAGGGGATGAATGAAGAAGGGAACTGACTGAACACTGCTACAGCCACCCGCAAAGACAAAGGGGATGAATGAAGAAGGGAACTGACTGAACACTGCTACAGCCACCCGCAAAGACAAAGGGGATGAATGAAGAAGGGAACTGACTGAACACTGCTACAGCCACCCGCAAAGACAAAGGGGATGAATGAAGAAGGGAACTGACTGAACACTGCTACAGCCACCTGGAAAGACAAAGGGGATGAATGAAGAAGGGAACTGACTGAACAGTGAGCATTGTCTAAGTTTTCATCGCTGAAGCCACCTGTGAGATAGGGTAATGACACAAAGAAGGAATCGACAGGATTTGGGCATCCCTTGGTCTTTCACTGCTGATGCCACGAAAATCATGACCCAGGGTAAGGTAAGGTAAGGTAAGGTAAGGTAAGGTAAGGTAAGGTAAGGTAAGGTAAGGTAAGGTAAGGTAAGGTAAGGTAAGGTAAGGTAAGGTAAGGTAAGGTAAGTAAGGTAAGGTAAGGTAAGGTAAGGTAAGGTAAGGTAAGGTAAGGTAAGGTAAGGTTAGGTTAGGGTTGTTTATAGCCTAGCCGACCACAATTGGATATATCAGGCCTGTCACCATGTTGAAGTCAACTCACCAGTTATTAAAAAAAAAAATGAATAAATAACGCATCTCTTGAAATACACCTAAAAACGCACGAGAAATTTCGTTAAGAATCTTACTTCCGTAAAATCTTGGATCAGATAAAATATGTTAATCTCTTTCAGAAATTCAAAGATTACGTCAGGTGGGACATCTCTGAACAAGTTTTCATGGAGTCTGCCGTAAAGTATTTATGTCTCACTCTAAACGAATGTTTCACTGTTCGTGGAACATGACATGGGATGCACCATGGAGCTCCATCACCTTTTAAAAGACAGGAACGGGTGTAAAACGAGTGGCCTGTATGCAAACGGCACAGGACTGTTTCGTCTTTATGACCGCCTCGGGAACATGATAAAAGCTCTTTCAGGTTTGGACGGATTTTATGACTCAGGGAAGAAATTAACATGATAATGAACGCCGAATTTGAGACGATAAGTGATTGATTGTTCTTCTTTTCATTGTCCTGAATGCTGTCTGTTCCCTGAAGAAGACCTAAGGGGTCGAAACGCGTCATGTTGTTTTCCTGTAACTTGTTTGTCTCTGTTATCTGGCGGATTAAGTCTAAATTCCTTTAAAAAGATTAATTGGATCATTATTTGCTCCTCGCAGCCGGGACCACCCGGAAGAAGGAAGTCAAGTCCACAAGGAATGAATTCTGTCTGTTTATAATGAATGTAGTGTTTACTCGTCTAGGTTTAGTTATTACATTTGAGACTTCCATGCCCTTACCCCGCACCAGCAAAACCACAGTAGTGAAGGACAAGACCGGGAAAGTTGTGACAAAAAACGAAGACCAACTTAACAGATGGGCAGAACATTTCAGAGAGATATTAAACAGACCGAACCCAGATGAGGAAGCCACCATCGAAGACATGGGTTTCAACTTAGAGATGAGACGTGGACGCATCACCCAACAGGAAATTGTGGAGGCTATCAGGCAGACAAAGCGCAACAGGGCACCAGGTGAAGACAGAATCACGGCAGACATGTTGAAGGCAGACCCCAAAACGAGTGCAAAGGCTTTAGTGAAACTATTCAACAAGGTTTGGGAAGAGGAGAAAGTTCCGGACACATGGAAGAAAAGCATCATAGTGAAGCTCCCCAAGAAGGGCGACCTCTCTGAATGCGGCAACTGGCGGGGAATCAACTGGCTCTCCGTCCCAAGGAAGATCTTCTGCCGTGTCCTTCCACATCGCATGAGGCACGCCATTGAGAGAACCCTACGAGAAGAACAGGCAGGGTTCAGAAGCGGGAGAAGTTGCACAGACCAGATCTTTGTTTTACGAACAATTGTGGGAACAGTCCATCGAATGGAATTCATCACTCTACATCAACTATATCGATTTCCAAAAGGCTTTCGATAGCATCCATCCATCATCCTTCGCTGTGGAAGATCTTAAGCCTACGGATTTCCTCTTAAAGTCATCAACATCCTACAGGACATGTACGCAGACAACCAGTGCTGTGTGCGACATGATGGACAGCAGAGCGAGTGGTTCCACGTGCAGACCGGGGTCAGACAAGGCTGTGTGATCTCACCGACAATTTTCCTTGTCGTCATTGACTGGGTGATGAGGAAGGCCACCAGCGATAGGGCGAGAGGGCTTGTATGGGGACTGACAGCCCGGCTTGAAGACTGCGACTTCGCCGACGATATTGCACTGCTGTCGCATGCCCAGAAAGACATCCAGGAAAAAACATCAAGAGTGGACCTAATAGCCAGCAGTGTGGGACTCAAGATTCACCCTGACAAGACCAAGATCATGAAGGTGAAGACGAAGAGCGCAGAGAAGACCAGTGTGCGAGGCTCAGCTGTAGAGGAGGTGGACACTTCAAGTACCTCGGCAGCTACATCTCGGCCGATAGCAACATCGAAAAGGAGATCTCAACCAGGATAGGACTCGCAGCCCAGGCATTCAGCGGGTTGAAAAACATCTGGAAGTCAACTGTCCTGCAAACCAAAACCAAGTTGAAGATCTACAGGTCCAACGTACGCTCAGTACTCCTATATACGCCTCAGAGACATGGAGAACCAACAAGAAGATTGAGAGTAGGCTCAGAGGCTTTGAAGGAAGGTGTCTTCGCCGAATCCTGAAACTTCACTGGCAGCAGCGTGTCACCAACAGGGAAGTGTCAAGGCGCACCGGCATAAACAACATTGTGGCCGAGGTGAAGCAGCGGCGGTGGAGGTGGTGGGACACATCCTTCGGATGGGCAAGACCAGACTCCCTCATACTGCGCTGAGATGGGCACCACCGGGGAAGAGGAAGCGAGGCAGACCACTCGGCACCTGGAGGAGGACAGTGGAGGAGGAGATGAGAGAGGCAGACAAGACCTGGAATGAACTGAGCTGGCTTGCCCAGGACAGAGAGGGCTGGAGGGAGCTTGTTGGCGCCTTATGTCTCGGGCTGTGGGATGAAGAGGATTAAGTAACTAATTAATTAATGCCCTTCCCGCTCCTTCTTTTCTTAGGACGATTAAAGAGGACGATGAAACTGGAGTTCCGGGCTTTTCTTTCGTCGGAGACTTCATAAAAAGGATGTTTTGCTATAACGTATTCCGCCGTCAACCAGGCCCGAAAGATACACACGCATGCAGTGTTGGTCACTGCGCAACGCTCTCTTGGACGTATCCATTAAGTGGATGAAGTTCAACTGTGTTGCTCCAGACTCTATTTAAGCCATGGTACACTTGTCAACTGAAGTCCTGCAATGTTTTGGATGGGATTTGAACCCGTGACCTAACCGCAGCCCGTAACATTACCATTGCACCATAAGTTTGGATATACTTATTTGTTTGTTTCTTTACAAGTTTGACAAATTCATGTACTTACTGATTAATTAATAAATTATTTGTTTGTTTGTTTCTGTACATGTTTGACAAATTCATGTACTTACTGATTAATTAATTATTTGTTTCTTTCTTTCTTTACATGTTTGACATTCATGTACTTACTGATTACTTATTTGTTTGTTTCTTTCTTTACATGTTTGACAAATTGATGTGTTTAAGTGATTAATTTGTTTGTAAATGGCAGCTGGTGAAGTTGGACCTAGAAGCGAAGAGCACGGTGACCTGGAAGGATGAGGGCTACAGTCCCGGTGAGCCTGTCTTCGTCCCCAGTCCTGGAGCCACCGGAGAGGATGAAGGTAAATATCCATTGCCTCCTGTGTCTGCCCGCTCAGTGTCATGTTTGCTGTTGCGTGCAGTCTGGATCTGGCGCCCAAAGTTTGCTTTTCTCTCGGCTGTGCTTCGCTGCCTTGTGAAGCGTGCATATCAGCGGCAAATGCAGCCTGCAAAAAAGGCACTGGAGATGGTGGTAGTGAAGTCCTACAGTGTGTCCTACATGTCTGCCCAGGGAGCTGTGGAACAGAGTGGGAGGGAGAATAACGAACTGGCCAACTCCCACATTTGTTGCGGAAGAAGTCTATGAGCCGTCATTCGAGGGTACTGCACTGTTGGTAGAATATTGTTATGATTTGGATAAGGCTGTAATCAAATTTTACAGTAGATGTTTTGTTGTTGTTGTTGTTTTACGGATTCAATCAACGAGTTCAGTTAATTCAATGAATTCGTGGTAAGTACTGGATTGATATTGAAAGTGGTTTTGTATCACTTGTCCGTTATTGAAGATATGTTTACCTGTGCTCCTCTTGACCTAAAACCAGCCTAATTTTCAGTAAGAAAATGTTTTCTTTTTTCCATTTTTTTTTTTCTTTTTTTTTTTTTCTTCTTCTTTTTGTTTTTCCTTCAAGTGGACCCTAAGTATCTGTATTTTACAGGAGCTGGTGATGAAACTGATGGTCCTGTTGCTCGGACAGAGTAAGAAGATTCAGTTCCTGGACAATCAGTTCCTGGACAGAGATCATTAGGAATTTTGCTCATTCTTTTGACCACAGTTTTTCTCATATTCTCGGACATACAATTCTCAGAACCTTGATGCCATCTCATTTGCACCATTCTGTGTGTCCGGCAGTTCGTTCGTTATGCATTATGGTGACTTGCCTCCCTTGAGGTTCATCCACCTGTTGGAAAAAATCGGAATGTCCCCAGAGTTGCTGCTGGAGTGAGTAGCACAGCCCAGTGTACTTGTGTCAAAGCTGTAGTTCGGAAGTGCGCAGTTCTTTGTTGTATTCATTCCAACTTCCAGTGACTTCTTGTTGGCCCGTGAGGAGATGACCATCATAGTTTTCTACAGCTTGAGTCCTTGGTTGCCGATGTCACGTTAACTACTTTGGAGTATTTAACTCTCCTTTGATCGTTACTTTTGAGATGGTCTGTTGGTTTTCAGTCCATTTCTCACTGGTTTCTGCTGCTTTCTGCTGGGCGTTGACGACTGCCAGAGTTTGCTGGGGGCGTTGCGTGGGAATCCCTTGCCTTGCTCCTCTTCAGATCATTTCTTGTGCAGCACAGGTCCAGACTCTCAACAGTTAACATGGCTCGTCCTTTTTGTGGCTGAAAATCACACAAGTATATGCATGAACGTATGTGTGTACGTCTGTCTGCCTGTCTTTTTTTAACGCATGGATGTGTGGTTCTGTTCATTGTTACAGGTGTGATTTTGTCGCCTGTGCTGAGCATACGGGGGGATCAAAGGAATTACCTGTGGTTCTGGATGCCGCCACTTTCCAGGAGTTGGGTCGTGCCTACGCCCCAGAGAACATCCAGATGCCTGTGTCCTTCCACGGCACGTTCGTCCCACCCAAGGACGGCAAGAAATAAGCTGAAGACTAGTCCCAAAGTTTGGTTTCGTTTTGTTTTTTTCTTTACACTGCAGTTGTGCCCAGCCAAGGGAAGTAAAGATATCAGTTCCAGACTGCTGTCTGTATATTCTTGGGTGCGGTGCAGGTGATATACATCAAAAAATGACTTTTTGACTGGGTCTTTTCTTTCAATTGTAAAATCATGTATTACGCGGATTTTCTTTCATGTATTGCCTCTGTAACCATTCCCCACAGAGAGATGATGAGACTGTAGATTAAAGCTTCTTGTGTGGGTTTAGGTTGCTGAATTTGTTGTTTCTGTCATGCTGCCTTTTAATTAAAGGCAACAAACCAAACCAAACCAAAAAAACTGGTAAGAAATGGCTTGTTGACTGTTTTTTGTGTTTAAGAAATATTGATAATCATCCACTTAATATATTTAATCTTTACTACAAATTTCGCATATCAGTTGTATTGTTAGTTACTTTATACTTTGTGTCTCATCACAAATGTGAGACATCGTTTTTTGTTCAGTACCATTTTTGTTTCTGTATAGAATTCAAATATTGTATTATATTTGCGTGTGTTTCGTGCAAGCAGACGGAAGTAGAGGGGTGGGAAATATGGAAAGGGTGACCAGGTGTGAGAGAGAATAGAAGAAAGGGAGAGATAGAAGAAATTATATGAATTGTCCAGTCGTTGTCGACAGCTGAGGTGGGTAAAGAGGGATGAGCATGGGATGCATGAGAGTGTACCAGTTTGTACATTTCCTGAATGAAGTTTGACCTCAAACTGTTAATAAAATTTTAAGTTCAGTAAAATCTGTTATTTTGTGTGTGTGAAGCTTCGCAGAAGTGAGACTCAGCAAGAAGCAAAGACTCTGTCTGTGGTCCTCTCTGATCATTTTCCCTCATGGAATGATGGATATCTCTTTCCTTCCTGATTTTAGCTGTGTGTGTGTGTGTGTGTGTGTGTGTGTGTGTGTGTGTGTGTGTGTGTGTGTGTGTGTGCGTGCGTGTATATATATATATATATATATATATATATATATATATATATATATATATATATATATATATATATATATATATATATATATATACACGCGTATGTGTGTGTGTGTGTGTGTGTGTGTGTGTGTGTGTGTGTGTGTGTGTGTGCACGCGCGCTCGCGCGCACGCACACGCTAATGTGTTTATGGGAATGTTAGAAGCTTCTCTACTTAACAACGCACCTATGCCCGTTCCCAGTGATTTCTGGCGTAGGTTTATTGATGATATTTTTCTATTATGGATAGGTTCAGCAGACCACTTAGACACCTTTTGTCAGTACATCAACTCTGTCCATCCCTCTATTAGTTTTACAGTTCAGTCATCCCCTTCTGAAATATCCTTTCTTGACTTAACTATAAAACTGCACAATGGATACCTGGAAACCGACATGTTTTATAAACCTACTGACTCTCACGCCTATCTCCACTTCAACTCCTGCCATCCCAAACACTGCAAGGAAAACACCCCATACAGTCTTTTTCTCCGAGCACGCCGTACTTGTTCACTTCCTTCAGATTTTCTAAAAAAAAAAAAAAGGTGCACGGAAATTACTGTTTCTCTTACAACGTGGATATCCTAATGATATCATCCAAGCTGCTGTAAACCGAGTCCATTCTACACCCAGGACAGAAACACTTCAATACAGACCCCCAAACCACATCCAGTAGAGTCCCTTTTATTGTGACCCATAATCCCTCCAATCCTCCCCTGCGCAAGTGGCTACAGGAGTACCAGAGCCTTCTCCACACCAGCCCAAGGATGACGAAGGCAGTTCCTGAGGTCCCGCTGGTGGGGGAGCGGATACCGAGAACACTCAGGAGCATCTGACGCTATTATCTCTCCCACTCAGCACCTCTCTGGCAACCTGGACCCAGGAAGCTGGAAATGTAACAAATCTTGTGTTTTGTGCAGAGAACATTTAATCAGTACTTCTAGATTTCAGAGTGATGTTACAGGAGACTTTCCAAATCAGACCTCATATGTCGTGCCACACTGCCAATGTGATTTATTTGTTGTTCTGTCGCTCTTACAAGAATGCGCAATATGTTGGAGAAACCAAAAATACCTTCGAAACTAGACTTTATTTACATAGATCACGCATATTAAAGAACACAGGCACTCACATTTCTCACCATTTCAACATTGCCAAACACACACTTCAGGATATGCAATGCATACCCATAGAAAAACTATTTTCAAATGAGTATGATATTAGGATTCGAAGGGAAAAATTCTGGATGACCAAACTCAAAACTATTTATCCTTTTGGTCTCAACACATTTGAGTAACTCCTCTTCTTTTTGGTTTACAGTCTATCTGCATATTTCCCTATCTATCATTATATTTCATGCTGTCAGGCAGATGTGTGTGTGTGTGTGTGTGTGTGTGTGTGTGTGTGTGTGTGTGTGTGTGTGTGTGTGTGTGTGTGTGTGTGTGTGTGTGTGTACATGTGTGTGCGTGCGCATATGGGCGCGCGCGCGTAGTGTGTGTGTGTGTGTGTGTGTGTGTGTGTGTGTGTGTGTGTGTGTGTGTGTGTCTAGGTATGTATGTGAGTGCGTGCGTCATTATGTGTGAGCGCATGCATAAGTGTGTATTATACTCATGTAATTGGTGTGTATTTATATGCAATATAGTAATGTTTGACAGTTGGTGGAATTTGAGTATGTATATGATATACATGATGTTGGAAATCGTGTAGGGAATATGTAGCCTATAGCACGTTTTTCCCCCATCCTTTCTCCTCCTCCACGTTTCTGCCCTCTATTTCTCCATCGTCGCAATCGATCCCCGCTCCCCCCACCCCTTCCCCATCCCTTTCCCTCCCCCATTTATTTCCCTACTCCCCTACCCTCACCTGTCCTCCTTCAAACCTCTCCCCCCTCCCTCTCCAACGTACCCTTCCACTATCCCAACCCCAGCACTCTCCCTCCTCCCCCCCCCCCCCATTCCCTCAACATTTCTGCATTTTTCTCTCCTTCCCCTCCAAACTCCCCCTAGGTCTGATTATATATCCTAGAAACCCCCTACCTTCCTGTCTGTTTCTTTCTGCCTATCCCTATATTTCTGTTTCTGTCTGTCTAGCATCTGCCTGCCTGTCTCTGTCTGTATAGATGACTATCTGTCCCTCTTTTTCTCCCCCCCCCCCCCCCCCCCCCCCCCCCCCCCCGCCGCTCTCTCTCGGTCTCTCTCTCTCTCTTTGCCTCTCGGTCTCTATGTTTGTCTACCTCTTTCGTCATCCTTCAAAACCCCATCTCGCCCCCCACTTCCCCCTTTCACTCCAACCCCCCTCCCCCCTTCCCGCCCCTTTAACCACAATATTCGTATCATTGCCCCGTCCCCCCCCCCCCCCTCTCTGTGTGTGTGTGTGTGTGTTTGGCCCCCCTCACCCTTCACTCCCATCCTAATTTTATGTTTCCTATTGATGCAATGCTTTATACTCAAAGTTTTATTTAAAGTTAAAACATTGTAATAATTTATTAAGGCGCCTTTTTCCAGCTGCATACATTGTGATTCGTGTTGAGGGTCTGAGGGTGGAGAATGCGAGCCTTTTACTGTCGCGGTCTGTACCCCCTGACGAAGGCAATTAAAGCCGAAAATTTCGGAAATTTTGATCTTGTTTGTTTGGATTTTTTTTTAAATCTACTTTGACTGTTTATATATATATATATATATATATATATATATATATATATATATATATATA
>JADBJO010003265.1:209768-219768 GCA_016801955.1 Conus betulinus
CTTCTTACACTTCTATAACGACTTGTGCACACATCATCTCTGCTGTTTTATGATGGGCATAATCAAAATGAAATCCAGTTTGAACACTCAGACTGAGAGACGAGAAAACAAGAAAGAACCGAAAAATAACCCACTTTTTTTTTCTTATTGTTTAGGGCCTACTTGTTTGTTCACTGTCTGCAAAGGCCGTAGAAAAAAAAAAAAAAAAAAAAAACCAAAAAAACTCAATGTGAGTTCCATCAGATGCAAAAATAATCAATTACCATCACTGAAGAAAGTGGGGAAATGAGATCTGGCCCTTCTTTTCTTCTTTCATTTAATGTCCACCTTCATCATTTTGAAGGTTCTGGCATTTTGGGGTGTCTCTGGTAGCCCTTGACAACGTGTGTCTCACTTTGATAGGAGACAGAGGCCACAGTGGAAATGTTGGTGTGAAGTGTACGTTTCTGTAAGTCAGAAATTCGAGAGGGCAGTCGATGAACTGAAACAAAAATACGGCAGCTAAAAAAAAAAAAAAAAAAAAAAAAAAAAAAGTAAATTTGGCTCCCGCAGTTAGACACGGACACAACACCAAACTAATTCTGCTAACATGCACGACTTATCATAGCTCATTTTTTCCCCCCTTTTGCTTCCCATGAAACGCGTTTATTCTTTTGCCATAATTCATGTCCGTAAACCTTACATGCAACTCACAGTCAGCCAAAGCCTCCCAAGTGTACTTCGTCGACACGTGACAGTGCAAGAAACGATGTAAGGGAGGTAATCGCCGCTTAAGTATGTTTTTAATATCTGGGTAGAGTTACTCCCCTTGGACTGCATATCTCTGTCTTGTGTGTGTGTGTGTGTGTGTGTGTGTGTGTGTGTGTGTGTGTGTGTGTGTGTGTGTGTGTGTGTGTGTGTATGCGTGCGCATGCGCGTGTGTGTGTGTGAGTGTGAAATCTGTTTGTCCTTTTCTGTTTCTAGTCCTGGGTTCCTATCTTGTTACTCAACAAAGCCCGAAAGGTTGAACAGCCTCGCTCATCGTCAACTTTTACATTAGGGGTGAATAGTAGGAATGTTCTTCTTCTTCTTCTTCTTATTATTTTTGTTCTGTTGTCGTTGTTGTTGTTGTTGTTGTTGTTGTTGTTGTTCTTCTCTTCTTCTTCTTCTGCTGTTATCATTGTTATCAATATAATTACTATGACGACGATGATGATTATGATGTTTATTATTAATGTTATCATAATTATTATTTTATCATCATCATTCATCATCATCATCATCATCATCATCATCATCATCATCATCATCATCATCATTAAAAAAAAACCCTTGGTTGTGTGGAATATTTGATTAACTGTTTTTGTGTTTGTCTGGCAAGAGATGAATGACCCTTGACTGGTGACTGCATATGGGTTTGTGATGTATAGTAAGACTATTTTGGATACGACATTGTATAGATTGGTTCGGAAGGCTGACAGCTCTGAATAAGTTTTGGAAGGAGAGGAGCTTGATGCTGATAAAAGAAAAACAACTGTTATTTCCAGAGATATTTTGACTTGATGTTTGAAGTTAGCTCGCCATATACTGTGATGATGTGTAAGGCATTCTGAACCGCTTATGGACAGAAAGAAGGGACGGGGATGGGTGAGGGTGGGGGATACCAAGATGATATATAAGATTCTCATTGTCTTAGGAAGTTCAGCCATGGTGCTTCTGTCCCTGTCATACTCCTGTATGGGGGAAGGAAGGGGGGGGGGGGTGGGGGGGGGGGGGGGGGGGGGGGGGGGGGGGGGGGGGGGTCGGTTCTACTGGGGCTACTAACGTTGCGTTGTGCGGACAGTACTTGCTACAGATGGGAAACACATTGAAGCCAAGCCGTGAACACTGTGGCACGCAATTTTTTTTTTTTCAGATGACGTGAAAATGAATAATAAGAACACTTTTTTTTTTAAATATAAAAAAAAAAATGCAATTTCAACACGATGGAATCTATTGCAAGTGCAGTTTCTCATCACACAGGACTGTGACCAGACTTCTGACCATTGTGAAGTGGGGCGACCATCCCCTGGGACCAGACTTTCTGACCATTGTGAAGTGGGGCGGCGACCACTTCTGACCCCTGGGACCATCCCCTGGGACTCTTGACCATTGTGAAGTGGGCGACCATCCCCTGGGACCAGACTTCTGACCATTGACCATTGTGAAGTGGGGGCGACCATGGGGCGACCCCCTGGGATCAGACTTCTGACCATTGTGAAGTGGGGCGACCATGCCATGGGACCAGACTTCTGACCATTGTGAAGTGGGGCGACCATCCCCTGGGACCAGACTTCTGACCATTGTGAAGTGGGGCGACCATCCCCTGGGATCAGACTTCTGACCATTGTGAAGTGGGGCGACCATCCCCTGGGATCAGACTGGGATCAGACTTCTGACCATTGTGAAGTGGGGCGACCATGCCATGGCCACACGGAGCAGGTGGCAGACAACACTCTGGCCTCCATGTCTGGAGGTTCGCTGAGAAAGAAGCCAAACTTTCTTGAATGATGAAGCAGTCTGGCACCCAACGACGATGTTTGTATCAGGACTCAGCGGGGCAGCCGATTGTCCTCAGTAAAACCCACATGTGTCTCATATTCCCCATGCTTTAGTCGCTCATGTTTCTCTTCGCTGCTGCATTAGGATGGCCCACACGAAGAAACAGGTGTTCAGTGCAAAGTTGAGCGGCAGCACGTACACAGCCAGGGTGACGCGGTACTTCCCCGTCAAAAATAACTCTACCTGAAATCCCCGTTGTTGTCAGACCAAACGGAAACCAAAGAAGCAGAGACTCTCTGATGGTTGATTTCCTAATCAAGGAAACCGACTGTTTGTTTATGGGATCCGGCACAATCTGTATTCCGGCGTTCGCGTGTACACGACAACTAGATCAGCTGCAGTGAGCTGAAAACGTAGCTGACAGCTGTAGTCACTGTAAACCATCTGAACGTCTGGTAGGAATGACCGTCATTAAGTAAAGCGAGGCGACAAAGACCAGACTGACCATTGAGGGCCCGGCAGACAGACCGGGAAGGAATGGTGTCAGTGACAGCACGAGTCCACCATGCTACGTCACGGCACAAGCTGCCACTGTTGAACCTGCCGTGAACCCTGACAATGGCCTGGAACAAGCACAGGCTGATGGTGCAGCTGACAGTGATGGGGTCAGATGACAGATGGCTGATGCTGCAGCTGATGATGCAGCTGATGGGGCAGTGATGGGTCAGATGACAGGTTGATGCTGCAGCTGACAGTGATGGGTCAGATGACAGGTTGATGCTGCAGCTGACAGTGATGGGTCAGATGACAGGTTGATGCTGCAGCTGACAGTGATGGGTCAGATGACAGGTTGATGTGCAGCTGACAGTGATGGGTCAGATGACATGACAGCTGCTGATGGTGCAGCTGACAGTGATGGTGGGCAGATGACAGATTGATGGTGGTGCAGCTGACAGTGACAGGCTGATGGTGCAGCTCAGATGACAGGCTGATGGTGCAGCTGACAGTGCAGATGACAGGCTGATGGTGCAGCTGACAGGTGATGATGCTGCAGCTGACAGTGATGGGGCAGATGACAGGCTGATGGGTGCAGCTGACAGATGACAGGTTGATGGTGCAGCTGACAGTGATGGGTCAGATGGTAAAAAATGGAAACTTGACTGGGACTGGAACGACAGATAGCCATTCGTTTGTCATACTACTCATCTCTCTGTCTCTCTCTCTTCTGTCTCTTTCTGTCTCTGTCTCTGCCTGTCTGTCTGTCTGTCTGTCTGTCTGTCTGTCTGTCTCTCCTGTCTCTCTCTCTGTCTGTCTCTCTCTCTCTCTCTCTCTCCCCCCCCCCCCCCCCCCCCTCTCTCTCTCTCTCTGCTGCTAACAGGAATCCCTATAAACACATCAGCAGAGTGCAGTAGGGTGTCGGTCATCAAGAATTTTCTGCTAAAACGTTTCTCTGGAGGCAAACAAAACTGAGAAAGTAAACAAACTTCTAAAAGCTAAAAATCCGTTGACTTAAACAGAAGCTCGTCTAAATCAGAAGCTCGTCTAAAAAAAAAAAAAAAAAAACCCCCCCCCCCCCCAACAACCCCAACCGAACAAACAGAGAAAAAAAAGGGATGAATGAAAATTGTCCTCTTTACTTTAAATAAAACGCTTGCTCTGTGATAGAAAGGAGGCTGTCACACAATATTCTGAAATTGATGACATCACATTGTTTAGATTATAAGACCATGGCAATAAATCAAAAACCAAGCTGATCATTTAGTTCTCCTTCATATCTGACACGGTGAGATGTGGTGTTTGTTTTGTATACCACGGGTAGTTTCTATGGCAGAAAAAAAATACCTTCAAATTAATCACAGCAGGAAAGAACGACGACAAACCGTTGCCATGAATGTCACACTTAGCTTTGGATATGTCCATTCGTTTTAGTGCATCATATCATAATAATAGTGCAAAGTGAGTGTTTGTCACTTGCCCGGTCATTTGCCTGAAGGATTTATTTGCCAGCCGTAGAAATTTCAGAGTTGGTTGAATTTGGAAAAAAAGCCATACAAAAATTGTTCGACTGATTTTTGGCAAGGTCAATAAACTGTAAGTTAATACGATACACAGTGTAAATATGAATATATAGAGGCAAAGTAACAAGATTGTGTGCACAACATAGTATATTGATTGAGTGAAACCAGCAACATTCCTTGGCTTGTGGCATCCAGACATGGAAGCTGAGAGAAGAGCTCGGGAGAAAGCTGCCATGGCCCAGAAAGTCCTGACCTTCCGGCCAGTCACTATCACTCAGCACTTCATCATCGCACTGCGGGCACTGACCGCCAGCCCTCACACAGATCTCCCCTCACACACACTGTCCAAACTCTACGTCGGTAGAAATCCAGGACATGTGTCTTTCATGCCATCTTGTTCGCACGCCTCCCCCCCCCCCCCCCCCCCCCCCCCCCCACACACACACACACACACACAATGTGATGATCTGTTGCATCGACTGCAATACAGCCTCTCAATCGCGCTCTGGAAATGACTTTCAGGACAAATATCATCGGCTGTCACCACCCGTGGAACAAAACAACCAGTGCCATCTAGGTCAATGTGAAATGACTGCTTGTTGGTGATAGTCTTCCTTTCCCTGGCGATATGAGAATCCGTTACATTACAAATACATGTGTCTTCAGCATTCATGTCCACACAGTCCTATACCTCACCTCACCACTGAATGAACATACACTGCCCGATCTTTCGCCTGACACCCCTGCAACGATGTTCACAGGATTCTCCATTACGGTTCGAGCAGTGTGGTCTGAGGTCACAACTAGACTGTTTTGCATTGGTGTAATGCTATCATCGCATGGTTTGCGTTGTTGTAATGCTATAATCGCATGTAATGCTAAACTGTAACTTAACTGTTGTACCTTGGCCTTTCTTTAGGAACCGTTTAGTGAATCTGCATATCACTCACACTGAAGAAGGTGCAGATCTGTGCCAATGTCTGGTTCCCACAACAGGGTATCACTCACACTGAAGAACTTGCAGATCTGTGCCAATGTCTGGTTCCCACAACAGGGTATCACTCACACTGAAGCAGATCTGTGCCAATGTCTGGTTCCCACAAAGAACTTGCAGATCTGTGTCAATGTCTGGTTCCCACAACAGGGTATCACCACACTGAAGAAAACGTGCAGATCTGTGCCAATGTCTGGTTCCCACAACAGGGTATCATCACTCACACTGAAGAACGTGCAGATCTGTGTCAATGTCTGGTTCCCACAACAGCGCTAGGCTCACTGCTGAGGAATGTATGAGTCACGTGATTCTCAGGGACATCAGAATAAAACGAGTCTTATTGTCCAGGCTTTACATGCACTGTAAAGGGGAGAACTTATCACGCAGGTCAGGAAGAACTATGTGACTGTGCCTCCCATTTCACATAGCACTGCTGATTTCTTTGCACTATGTGAGTGTGCCTCCATTTCACACAGCACTGCTGATTTCTTTGCACTATGTGAGTGTGCCTCCATTTCACAAAGCACTGCTGATTTCTTTGCACTGTGTGACTGTGCCTCCATTTCACACAGCATTGCTGATTTCTTTGCACTGTGTGACTGTGCCTCCATTTCACATAGCACTGCTGATTTCTTTGCACTGTGTGACTGTGCCTCCATTTCACACAGCATTGCTGATTTCTTTGCACTGTGTGACTGTGCCTCCATTTCACATAGCGCTGCTGATTTCTTTGCACTGTGTGACTGTGCCTTCATTTCACATAACGCTGCTGATTTCTTTGCACTGTGTGACTGTGCCTTCATTTCACATAGCGCTGCTGATTTCTTTGCACTGTGTGACTGTGCCTCCATTTCACATAGCGCTGCTGATTTCTTTGCACTGTGTGACTGTGCCTCCATTTCACACAGTGCTGCTGATTTCTTTGCACTATGTGACTGTGCCTTCATTTCACACAGCACTGCTGATTTCTTTGCACTATGTGACTGTGCCTTCATTTTACACAGCACTGCTGATTTCTTTGCACTATGTGACTGTGCCTCCATTTCACACAGCACTGCTGATTTCGTTGTTGTCTTCCATCTTTAATTTGACGAGGGAACATGGCTGAAATGTCAAACTACTTTACCCTTAATGAAGAGAGAGAACATTGTTGTAACGTCAAACTACTTTACCCTTAATGAAGAGGGAACATGGCTGAAACGTCAAACTACTTTACCCTTAATAATAACTGAAGGAAACTTTTGCTGAAACGTCAAACTACTTTACCCTTAATAAAGTGCCAGTTTTGCTGAAACGTCAAACGTTGTTACTTTACCCTTAATAAAGAGGCAACGTTGCTGAAACGTCAAACTACTTTACCCTCAATAAAGAGGAACATGGCTGAAACGTCAAACTACTTTACCCTTAATAAAGAGGGAACATCGCTGAAAATGTCAAACTACTTTACCCTTAATGAAGAGGGAACATCGCTGAAATGTCAAACTACTTTACCTTAATGAAGAGGGAACATTGTTGTAACGTCACACACTACTTTACCCTTAATAAGAGGGAACATGGCTGGAACATCAAACTAATTTACACCCTTAATGAAGAGGGGAACCAGCCGCATCTCCTTTGAAATGATTCATTTCTTATGTAACAGTCACGTCAAATCATTTTCTGAACGTTCCGTAGGCAATGGCGTAATAGATGACCAAACCTGATAAGTAGCCGATAGTAAATGCAAACACAAGAGAGTTTTTAAGTCTACGTGTATAAAAAACATCATAGTGAATGCAAACACATGATAGTTCTTTAAACCGTTGTAAAAGAGCATAATAGTAAATGCAAACACACATTTTTAGTCTATGTATGTAGAACATTATAGTAAATGCAAACACATGATTTTTTGAAGTCTATATACAGAACATCATAGTAAACACATGAGCATATGTATATACAACGTCTAACTGCTCTTTTCTAGTGTTTAAGTCTGGCACCTTTGATTCTGTGTGTTTTCAGGAACGATTCAGCGATCCAGCGACCTGCTAGCAGTGAGTCGTTTGAAACAGTTGTTAGGGGAAATCACCCTACCCCTGGGCAGTGGGGGCTACTGAAAAGTCAGTGGCCTCTTTCATCCTCATCATCTCCACAGTCTGATTTTAAATTGTGGTCGCCTTCCTCACCTTTCCTGGAGTCTTGAAGATTGGGTGTGTGTGTGTGTGTGTGTGTGTGTGGGGGGGGGGGGGGGGGGGGGGGGGGGGGGGGGGGGGGGGGGGGGGGACAGAAGACTTAGCAGCCAGCTTCCTCCACTCCTCCCAGTTTTCAGACGCTCTGAGGCAGTTGCTGAGTGTGAGGCCAGTCCATGCACTGATGTCGTTCTCCCATCTTTCTCTGTCTTCCTCTCCTTCTGCCACCTCGCAAGTATAGTCTGCACGGAGATGTACTTGACTTTGATGTGAAGACGTGATGTAGAGAACATACTGAATGGTGAAGGCAGCTGTGGGTACACACGTTTAACAATTCTATTATTTGCGTGGCGTTCCCGGTAGGGTTTCCCGCTATTCTGAATCATAAACATAAAGTCCATATATATATGTTGGATGCTTTTCATCATGACTTTAGCAGACAGTGCTGCTTGAAATTCATCCCAAGTTTTGTATCTTTGTTATAACTGGTGCAGGCATGTACACCAACTATTCTAAGATACATTTAAGTTTTGGGTTTTAAATGATAGCCATAACGGTTTTGACTGAAGGATAATCTGCAGTGAAAATATAGGAGTGGCGGTGTAGAGATGCGATTCACATACCTTACAAGGAATGATAACTGCACACAACTCTGATAAAGTCTTCAGCCTCTGGACTTAGATGAGTTGCACGATACCAGCATATCCGTCGCTGAAAATGACCACATGCGTGCATGGCTCTTGTATTTGCAGCTTACAAAATGCTACGCATCACAATACAGTCCATGTACCATCCGCATTTGGATCAGTATGCATTTAAGCAGAATAAACACTACATCCCTGCACACATTCTTAAAGATCTTAAGCGATTTGATTTTAATTGAAGACACATCAAGCCTGACTCTCTTCAGTTCTTTCTTTACATAACACAGAATTCTTAATCATGTGTACACATTGTGGTGGAGCACAAAGTGGCTTGAACAGACTACAACGAATTCTTAATTATGTATACACATTGTGATGGATCCCAAAGTGGCCTGAACAGACTACAATATATATCGACCATGAAACATTCAATTGCTCTCCAAGTCTTCCAGGGGACAGTTGAAGTCTGTTTGAAAATGTGCTGAAGGTTATTTGCATTTACCACACCTGTTTCTTTTTTTCTCTGTCCAACAGAAGCCTAAACAGTATCTGTACTGTGTAAAAATAAGTATGTGACACCCAGTTACTTTTTATTGCTGCTGTGTAAATGCCTAATGCCTGATTTTTTTTTTTTTTAGTTTATTGCATTTTTGGCAAACTTACAGTTTCTATGGCAATGCAAATGGCGTTTACATACTAATGTACTAATACTTATACTCAGAAGGCGTATCCTAGGAAGTATAGGAACCCTTTCAATAACAGTGTAGTCTGCCATCTATACCCAAACTTCTGAACCATAAGTTACCATGGGTTGAATTTGGCAAATGAACAGTGTGGAGAGATGCTTGCACGCAGTTTTCTGTTAAACATAAGAAATTTACAAATTCCATATACAGCATTTTTTTTTTTAACATATTATAATATCAGAAAAAATATCGAAGCAGTGGAGCGAACGATACCCAGAGAGTCGTAAGTCGTAACTATTTTGAATTTTGCACCGTCATAGAGCCATTTAACATAAAGTAACATGGGCACGCGCTAGGCGCGCAGAGAGATAGAGGGAGGGAAGGGGGAGTCAAGACTTTCTATTCTGTAGGAACATCGGCCCATTTAAAGGCAAAGTTAAAATACACTAAAAACTTAGAAGACGAGAGAGAGAGAGAGAGAGAGAGAGACGAGAGAGAGAGAGAGAGGAGAGAGAGAGAAAGAGAGACGAGAGAGAGAGAGAATCACTGGTTCAAACGATACCTACCCCCTCCTCCAAACACCCACTATATATCTATTATAAAAAAAAAAAAAAAAGAAGAAAGAAAGAAAAGAAAGAAAAGAAAAGAAAGGAAAGAAAAAAAAAAAAGGACAACAGCAACAACCTCGCCACGCCTCCCCCCCCCCTCCCCCCCCCCTCCCCCCCTTCCTGCCCCCGAAAGAGTGAAAGGCCAAATTCCTCTCCTCATAAAAGCCGCGGAAAATCACTTGCTTCCCCCAATAATGCCATGTCCAGACTGGGAGGCCCCAAGGCCGATAATTCCCTTGTTCCGGTGTCGTCTTCCAGCCTTTCTCTCTAACATTAACGACTCTAGCCCCGTTCCACTGGCAGAACAATTGTCTATGATTTTCAAAAGCCCGTTTCGCTTGTAATTGTGGAGAACGTCGACT
>JADBJO010003265.1:229768-232268 GCA_016801955.1 Conus betulinus
GCTGGGATTATATTTTCGACATCTTGTGTACTGTGTCCCAGAAATCCTTTTGACTTTTTACAGAATTTACCAATTCATTTACTAATGAATCGTTACGATCTTTCTGTTTTCTGTTATTTAGGTTTTCATATTCACGTCTCGCAATGTAAAGTCTTTTTCTAATCTTTACATCTAACGTTTTTTCTAAACCTTCTCAGCAGGCTTCGTACTTCACGTCGCGCTCGTCAACATTCAAGATCGAACCAATCCTTCATTTTGATGTGTCTATCTACCTGTATCTTTCTCTTCATGTGACTGGCTTGTTCTTTAACAATCTGATTAAACATGTTCAGAGATTCATTTACATTTCTATATACAAGAGCTTCTGCAATTTCTAATTTCTGATGAACATGATGTGAATTCATGGCAAGAGTGAAACGTTCAGCATAGGCTTCTTTCCTACAATACTTTATCATAAATTGAGCACTCTCTATAACAGGCCTGCGACTAATTCATTCCTTTCTGTTTGCATTCGAATACAAAATAGAAGAGGTAAATGATCAGATTCAATTCTTTTGACAACCCTTAATGTTAGACGGTCATACAAAAAATCAAACAAGTTTCCAGATGATAGAAAGTAATCATTGACACTGCTTCCCGTGTCTGAAATATACATATAACGGCCTTCAAGGTCACCAGTACATACAACATTACAAATAGATAGGTCCAAAACAGTGCACATGCTAAGTAGTTTTTCTTCCATATGAGTTGAATACAATGTCTTCGCAATATCTCTGTAGTTGACCACTTGCATCCTTAGTATGGTTGACATGGAACAAAGTTAACAAAAATCTACATCATTCAATTGTGATAATAGACCACACCCACATTCCAATGCAAATATGATACTGTATTTACAGAAGCGTCTACGTTTCCAGAGTTTTTCATTCAAACAACTGTCTCCATCCACGCCACTTACATAGCTTTCATCACCCGTTCGCTCAAGGTCATGGAGATTGTCATCCGTTTCTTTTGATTCCTTATTACTGTTTTTTACACAACCCATCCGTTTTACGTTTGCTTTTATTCTTACTTAAATTTCCAACAATCACAAACTTACCGTTTTCACAACCATCAGAATATATTTCCTTACCATGAGTATGAGATCTGTTATTTTTATTATCGTTTTTAGATGTACAATTGTCAGGTAAACTCACACAGTACGCTTCGATTTGCATATGTTCCCCAGTCATGTTGTCACCCTTTCAATCCATTTCAGTACCAGCGATATAGTCACCTGTCACACGGTCATATTTGTCTGTTCTATCTACAGTCACATAGTCCCCAGTGTCGGTCTCACTTTCACCATCATTGACAGACACATTTCCTGTCGCACTGTCACATCTACTTTCAGTACATTTCGAAATCTCACAACACATAGCACAATTATTAACAGTATTAGCATATGAGGTGGCATTCTTTTAATATTCTCGTCATCATTATCGTCAAGACCTACCATACAAGAAACACAAACATTTGACACATTATACATTACATGTTCATTTGACACACTAACACAACCGATGGCGAAGTTGTTCAACGTTCGAGCAGCACGTGCTCTGCACGGACACATGGCAAGCCGGTTTTAACTCGGCAGAGTTCATTGACCCACTAAATTCTTCGCGCTCGTGCATATTTTTCCCTGACATCATGAGGTGACCTTATATTTTTGATACCTGTTAAACCTTGTAGGCAGGACAATTTTAAATTACAAGGCCAGCCGTCTCTTCATTTCAGCTGAACGAGATTATCGCTGCCGTCTAGACCATACTTCGTTCCATCAATAACAAGATGGTCACAGATCATGAACACCTTTTTATTTTGGCTTCTGGCAGACTTCAGGCGTAGCTTTCTTCTAATCTCCCTCTCACTTTGAAATAAAAGTCTTCACCAACAAAAATTTGTGTATCTGTGTCTGTTGGTGCAGACGCAGTTCTGCATCTGTGGCGCCTCCGTTCTTCTCACTGAGCCTCTCTACTCTGCTCTGCTTGTTTGATGCCGGCCTTGATGATGGTACAATAGCTGACCCGGTCTGAAGCTGCTGTCTCCAGGTCTGCTGGGTCAAGGCTGTCTGTCCCCAGGTCATGCTTGCATACATGCTTGTAGCATAGGGCGGGCTGTCCTGTGATCTTAAGCCTGTAGCCAGTTTACCATGGAGCGTGTCCTTTGTTTGGAGCCTGTAGCCAACTTGCCATGGAGCATGTCCTTTGTGTGGAGCCTGTAGCCAACTTGCCATGGAGCATGTCCTTTGTCTGGAGCCTGTAGCCAGCTTGCCATGGAGCACGTCCTTTGTCTGGAGCCTGTAGCCAACTTGCCATGGAGCATGTCCTTTGTCTGGGAGCCTGTAGCCAACTTGCAATCGAGCATGTCCTTTGGAGTCTGTAGCCAGCTTGCCATAGAGCACGTCCTTTGTGTCTGGAGCCTGTAGCCAACTTGCCATGGAGCATGTCCTTTGTGTGGA
>JADBJO010003265.1:234768-239768 GCA_016801955.1 Conus betulinus
TTTCTGACACACAGTTACCATTAACATTGTTGCCCTCCAAAAGTGGACACTCCGAGTATGTTTCCTCTGTTGTAAAACAGAGTGAGGGGTTAGGAGAAACAGAGTGGAGGTGGAAGCTGAACAGCTTGCCTTTTCGTCTTGAACAGCATAAGGGACAGATGTGTCATTCGATACACAGCTATGTCAGCGGGACTGGGTTGTGATCGTAAACGCACTGGAGTCAGGCGAAGAACACAAATCGTTTGACCCCTTGCATCTTCCATTTGGAAAAGAGAGGAGGGTCATTTCTGTCAACAAAGGATAGAGGATATGTTCTGCTGTGAAAGGGAGACAGTTGACTGGCATCTTGAACACACTTTGTTGCTAATGTTGTCCGTTCTGAGAAATCCCTCTCGCTGGCAGCCAAGCAAGGGGAAACCACCACAGAGAGAGAGAGAGAGAGAGAGAGAGAGAGAGAGAGAGAGAGAGAGTTCAGCCGCTTCAGATACGTTTTTATTGACAATGTACTACATATAGCTTTATGTCAAGGGGGTGTGCATTAATACTTGCAGCGCCGAAAAAAAGTAAAGCAATAAATAAAAATTTATAACTGATAACGTTAATATTACATGTTATAGAAAAGGAAAATAACGTACTTTTCATCATTCAAAATGGCTATGTAATTTTCTTAATAGCATATTCATTTATACAAGCGCCATAAACAGGCACACATATTCTCTGACTAGCTTACCCGCGTTGATGTAACTTGTACCCGCTCCCGCCCCGTTCTCCCGTTCTTGTCTCATAAAGCAGCCCAGCAAGTGGTCTTTTAAGCGTCCCAGCAAGTGGTCTGTTAAGCGGTCCAGCAAGCGTCCAGGCAAGTGATCTGGCAGGCGGCCCAGCAAGTGGCTGGCAGGAGGCATAGCAAGCCCTGTTTGCTTTGTGCCTATTGTCTACTTCAAAGTGGCTGGACAGACCACATTTCTTGTATTTCCTTCCGGAGCGTACACAAACAGCTGTCTGCTGTTTCCAACCCGGGAACAGCCGACATAGAGCTGTCCGTGTGAAGCATGGCTCCTGAAGGAACAGGCCAACAAACCCCCCATTGACTGGCTTTGTGCCTTGTTGATGGTCATGGCAAAGCACAGGCGCAATGGAAACTGCAGGCGCCTGAACTCGATGGGGTAGGATGTTGGTATCAAAGGGGATCCTCGGAATGAAGACATCCTTCACTCTCTTTCGGCTCCATTGATACGTCATTGTTAGCAATTACGTCATTGATTTTTTTCCAAGACGTCATTTGTGTGTGACAACGTCATTCAGCGTGAGTCCATGGCTGCAAGGCGCTCCTGTGTTTCCTCTTCAGTCTCACTGTGTAAGCTTGCAGCCCGCCTTTGTCTTTCTGCCCCGTTGTCCCGCTCCCTCCCGTCAGTCATCACCCCGCTCCCATTCTCTCCCCCCTTCCCGCCCTACTGTCCCTTCGTGCTCCGCGTGTGTGTGTGTGACAACCTCATTCAGCGTGAATCCCTGTTGGCGCAAGGGTAGAAATGTGTGAGTGAGAACTTCATTCAGCGTGAATCCCTGTTGGCGCAAGGGTAGAAATGTTATTAATTTGTTTATTTATTTTATTTTAAACTACCCCCTTTTTTTGAAAATCGGGCCCGTCAAGACCTTTTTTATCGGTTTAAGTGAAGATGCATGCCAAATATGGTGAAGATCCATCCAGCGGTTTAGGCACGGTGGAGGAAGAAACATACATAGATACATACAGACAGACAGAATTGCCTTTTATATGTATTGAAATAAATCATTTCCGTTGGACCACAGAAGTCATGAACGTCTATGTCATTATTGTTCGTGATAGTGAAGAGAACGAAAACATTTGAATAAGGTCATCAAGCTGCGAAGGTTACATGAATAAAACACCCACCTCCAACACTAGTCGTTGTAACCGAACATTTCTTTCTCCTGACCTTAGATGCCTCTGCAACGTACTTAACCAGAAGAGATATTATCCGGTGATCATCAGAGGACAACAAATTATCACAGTTATATATATATATATATATATATATATATATATATATATATATATATATTTTTTTTTTTTTTTTTTTTGTAGCAACAATGTTGAAAAGTTGGAGCTTCTCTCTGATATCATTATAAGCTGTACAATGGAATATAAAGTGATCTTCACTTTCTCTCACACCATACGAGAGAGAGAGAGAGAGAGAGAAGGGAGCGAGAGAGAGCCGGGAGAGAGAGAGAGAGAGAGGAGAGAGAGAGAGAGAGGAGAGAGAGAGAGAGAGAGAGAGAGAGAGAGAGAGAGAGTTTATTATTCTCATGTCTTAAACCGCACATCTAAGTGAGCTGTGTACTTGTAGATAATTAGCAGACTGGACAAATGTAAGCTAGATAAAAGTTTCTTTCCACCCTTTACATGAGGCAACGGCCTAGCAGCCTGGCATGCTTATAAGTTTCTTATTCCACACTCATCCCTTTCCCCACCCGTTTCCCTATCCCCTCCTCTCTCTCTGTCTCCCTCGTGTTTGTTGTCTCTGTATTGTTGTGTGTGTGTGTGAGTTTGTTGTGTGTGTGTGTGTGTGTGTGTGTGTGTGTGTGTGTGTGTGTGTGTGTGTGTGTGCGCGCGCGCGCGCGCGCGCACGCGTGTTGTATTAGTGTTATAAGTTGGTTATTTTGAATGATGCGTATTGTCTAGCGTGTGTTAAGCATTTTTGTCCTTTTTTGTATGGTCCTCGTGTGCTGTTTTGAATGTGTCCTCCAGGGCTGGATGGGAAGTCAGGTACACATCACTTTTCTCGTTACCCTGAAAAAAAAAAGTTTTTTGTTTTCGTTCATCCGCTCGGGTACTCACTCTCTTCTGCGCTTTCCCATACCTCTCTCTCTCTCTCTCTCTCTCTCTCTCTCTCTCTCTCTCTCTCTCTCTCTCTCTCTCTCTTATTTTCATTCCCTTTTCTCCATCTCACCTCTCATCCTTTTCTCTTTAGACCCCCCCCCCCTTCCCCCACTTGTTTCCAGTCCACTCTCTTCTCTACATTTCATTCTTGCTTTCCTTATCCTCTCTACCTCTCTCTTTCTCTCTCTTCTTCCCACCGTCCCTCCTCTAAATCTAGAAATGTCCCATCTTGGTGTCCAAAGATGTGTGAATTATCACAGCCATGAAGACGAGGCAATGTTGACAATACCCCATCAACTGGAATGTCGGCTGCTTTATTCCCCCAGTCTATCACGCCTCTAACTCCCTGCCCTATTTTTTTTCTCCCAACGCACTCGCATCCTCGCTGCCTTTCTTGCCTCAAAAGCTGAAAAGAGATCACTCGGCGACTACACCGATCATGTCTGTTCATTTCCTGATGATTGGTCGTTAATTTGCGAAACCAGAGTGTGTCATTTCTAGCACTTTTACTTTCATAATAAACTAAACTAAAGGCTATTGAAATGACAAACTGATCCATATTTTAAACACATTCTGGCAATGCTACAAAATATGTGAATAAATATACCACAGAATAAAATATTTTAATACTGATACAGTACAAGATGCACTAGAATTTGTGTGTTTATGGATTTTGTCAATCAAAAATGTCCTCTGAAGATTATTTTTTTTACCGTCAAGAAATGGCACAAAAGCACTACCACCACCAGCCCCCAATGGCAACAACACCGACTATGATTTTGTCCTGTGTTACATCGGCTGACATGACATTCTGGTGTGTTTTTAATGTAAAGTTGTTCTGTACCAGTTAACTTTAGTCATTTGAACACAATACATCAGTCCCATGTATACATCGTAAATCTGACATATCGCAGCTGCTTCTTGTTATCCTTGTCTGATGCTTCTTTCTTGCAAAATTCAGCTAAAAAAAAAAAAAAAAATCAACTTTTTAACTAAGGGCATAAAAACCGCGTTTCACAAGAACACGATCAGGAATATAAAAGGCCAAAACACGACAGACGTGGGCACCTGCATAGGTCAGAATTACGATTAAGTGGCGGAGCTGACCTACATGTTCAAATGACAAAAGCCAAATCTTTTGGCCATTAAAAAAAGACCCCCCCCAAAAAAAAAAAAAAAAAAAAAAAAAAAAAAAAACAAAAACAACAGCTGAACAATTAAGTAGTGGGGGAAAACAAGTGCAGGTTAACAATTCTTCCATCATTACAGTAATGATTTGGCAAAGATTTGAAATTGAGAGGAAAAAAAAAATTAAGATGAAAAAATAGGAAAATGTATATCATAAATATGAATTCACTAGCTGCATGAGGAAACTATCGCAATCTCTCTCGAAGGCAGATCTATATGTATCGCCTGCTCCGAGGCCTTTCGTCCGCTGATCGGACTCATCAGGGAGACAGGGCTGATTGTGTCTGTGCTCTTGGCGTCAGATAGAGACACACCACAGTCCATAATTCTGTGGTGTTCCGACCGCCAGGGTTCGAAAAAGAATCTAACAGCACCCCCAAAGCAGCCAGCGAAAGGTAGTAGAATTAAACAAAAAAAAAGTGTGGAGAGGAAAAAAGTTGTTGAAAACTAAAAAACATTACGCAAACAGTATAAAATGTAAGGGACAATCTTTGAGCCTATGCTTGAGGATCCATTTAAGGATGCAAGGGAGATCAAAAGATATGGAACAGTCTGAGTGGTCAGCTCTGCTGTTCAATAACCCAAGCATTGTCAGCGGCTAAGAATTGTGCAGAACAACCTTTCCTTGGATCTCCTAAGAGATGCAATCACCCACTGATTGACCAAACAATATAATGCTGAACAATTAAGTAGTGGGGAAAACAAGTGCAGGTTAACAATTCTTCCATCATTACAGTAATGATTTGGCAAAGATTTGAAATTGAGAAAAAAAAAAATTAAGATGAAAAAATGGGAAAATGTATATCATAAATAATATGAAAACCTTTCACTAGCTGCATGAGGAAACTATCGCAATCTCTCTCGAAGGCAGATCTATATGTATCGCCTGCTCCGAGGCCTTTCGTCCGCTGAATCG
>JADBJO010003265.1:244768-252268 GCA_016801955.1 Conus betulinus
GCTGAGAATTAACAAACTGAAATTTCGAATGACCTCCCTACTCTTCCCGCCTCACACAACTCTACACCGCGCCGCCCCCCCCCCCCCCCCCCCCCCCCCCCCCCCCCCCCCCCCCCCCACATGCACCATCACACCACCCCCACCCCCCCGCACCATCACACACACACATGCACAGCACACCACACACATCGCACCATACACACACACACACACACACACACACACACACACACACACACACACACACACACACACACACACACACACACACACACGCGCGCGCGCGCGCGCACGCGCGCGCACACACACACACACACACACACACACACACACACACACACGCACGCACGCACGCGCGCGCGCTCACTCACACACACACACATAAACACAATAACAGCAGCAGCAACAACACACAACGAACACACACATGCACTAACACGAACACACATGGACACATACAGACTCACATACACATATGCACAGGGGCATGTGCATGGACACCAACACAGGCACACACACACACACACACACACACACACACACACACACACACACACACACACACACACACACACACACACACACACACACACACACACACACACAATAACAGCAGCAGCAACAACAACAACAACAACGAACACACATGCACTAACACGAACACACATGGACACATACAGACTCACATACAAATATGCACAGGGGCATGTGCATGGACACACACACACACACACACACACACACACACACACACACACACACACACACACACACACACACACACACACACACACACACACACACACACACACACACTGACTGACTGACTGAAACCATTTACTGTCAGATGTACATAGTGTTGTACTGACATTCTAAAAGGACAAAAACCTAAATAAATTAATGAGAAAACGGAAATAATACAAATCACATCTCAAAGACATAAAAAACATAAAGGAAAAATTAGCAGGGAAACATTTTAACGTTTGTACGTGGAATAATAAAATCAGAAATTGTAACAATAAACCAGATATATATCTTAACTGTACTGAGAATCAAAAATCTCTCTCTCTCTCTCTCTCTCTCTCTCTCTCTCTCTCTCTCTCTCTCTCTCTCTCTCTCTCTCTCTCTCTCTCAGAGGAAACACAAAAAAAAAAAAAAACCGCAACCGCCCCCTCCCCTGCACACACTCAAAAACTTATCCACATAAAAGATGTAGACGTACGCAGAACATGCACTCACCTATAAACAACCAAACTCTCTCTCTCTCTCTCTCTCTCTCTCTCTCTCTCTCTCTCTCTCTCTCTCTCTCTCTCTCTCTCTCTAGCGCGCGCACAGCCTATGCCAAAGTTTCGTAAATGGAATAATGCGACCTAGTACACGTGAGAGTCGGACAGCTATGTCATGTAACAAATTCTTTGCTCTCTACGTGTACATCAGACCACTAAACCAAAAAAGAAACAAACAAAAAAGAAATCCGTTAGAAATATCTGCCAAGTGGATGAGACTTGATCAGATTTACAGCCAAATTGGCTAGATTCCACCCATTTTCTGGGTTGGGACAAAACACACTATGCAATGTTAAAGGTAGATTTTTAGACAAAATTTTATCATGAAGACATTGAAAATACGCTTTTGTTATGGAACATTCAAGTAAAACACACACACACACACACTTACACACATACACACACTCACAAATACAAACACACTCTCACATGGACACACACACACACACACACACACACACACACACACACACACACACACACACACACACACACACACACACACACACACACACACACACACACACACACACACACACACACACACACACACACACACACACACAAGGAAGAGCAAGCACATACTCGCGTGGGCGCATGTGTGCCCTTGTGCACCGTTTCAAAATATCAAACGAAATGATATTAACAAACGCGAGCTCCTGCTCGCGTGGACGAACTGTGTGTGCGTGGACCATCTTCAAAACAACGACGTGTTATTAACAGTCTCTGCATCTTCCAATAAACAAGATAAATACGTAAAATACTGGGCCTGAAATTGTCTGGGTTGTTGATGATGGCCTCATAAATCTACATTGCACGTGCCGGCTGTGCCGGTTTTATTACCTTCAATTCTACAGACAACCTCCTGATTCTCTGGTTATCATGATGATGCCATTTTAGTGGAAAGGACGTTTTATCAACTTGCTCTCACGAGAAAGTTTGATGCTTAGCTCTCTATTCGTATCACTTTTCCGAATGTTGGATCTCTTCCCCTGTCCATCCACACAATAACATCCAACAGCAGGGTGGATGAGTTCTTCCTGGAAGATTTTAGGGGGTGGGCTAAAAATCCAGGTTATCTAGAACCCTGCTTTCCCCTCCAGTCCTGTGATGTAAAACTTTCCAATAGATTAACAGAAACGGTGATATTCTGTGCTCTGAAAATAGACACACAGCACTTTCATTCTCTGTCTCTCTCCATTTGGAGAACGACACACTTTAGGGACTCAAACCTCGGGACAACGTTCACAGTGGCATGGTGATCACCACACAACATCCCTGTCCCATCAGGATTTCAGTAAGGTACAGCAGAGGCATCCAAGGCTGAGTGTTGCCTTCAGCTTCAAACCTCTGAAGTCCTAAGTTCTCTGTGTTTCTGAGTGCTGAGAGGACTGCTTAGTGTGGTTTAAAGGTTTGTGTCTTGTTCTCCTTACCATGGGGAGTCACGGGAAATAACGTCACATCACCCAGCTTATCCTGATTGTCACCATTTAGAAAAATCAGCAAACAGATAAATGAACAATAAGTGAAAGAGAGAATGAATGTACTATTTGCCATCTTGATATATGGGTGCTGCGTTGTTTTTGTTGTTATAGTTTGTTTGTTTTTTCCAGTTCAGCTTGCTGTCTGTTTGTCGTGTTTCATTTAGTTGTAGTTAGATTATTTGCCTACTTTATCTGCCTTTTTTTTTTCAAATATAATTTTTTCTTACTATGCTTTTCTCTCGTATTCTATTCTCTCTCTCTCTCTCTCTCTCTCTCTCTCTCTCTGTGTGTGTGTGTGTGTGTGTGTGTGTGTGTGTGTGTGTGTGTGTGTGTGTGTGTGTGTGTGTGTGTGTGTGTGTGTGTACTGGAAAGTACGAGGTATAGAGAGATTGCATATTTTACTTATTATAACTCTAATGGAAATATCCTGCTTCGTCTTTGCAAAAGTGTGTGTGTGTTGTGTGTGTGTGTGTGTGTGTGTGTGTGTGTGTGTGTGTGTGTGTGTGTGTGTGTGTGTGTGTGTGTGTGTATGTGTGTGTGTGTGTGTGTGTGTGTGTGTGTGTGTGTGTGTGTGTGTATGTGTGTGTGCCTGAGTATGCAGGTGTCCTAGGATGTTGTTGGGGATGGGAGTGCTTGTTTATGTTTTCAGTCTTATGATTTGTTGTTATGCAAAGGGCAAACAGTAACAATGCACTACCGTTACTTCCTTGCAGGCAGTCACAAAAATCACCTTTCTGTCCACAGTATTGCATTCAATGTGACAATGTGTGTGGAGAGGATTTTTTTAAGACTCGTAGATGTCACTCTCTTTTCCACTTCACTTTGCATCTTCTTTTTTTCTCTGTTTCTTTGCACTACCGGATACTGCGAACACAGCAGAATAACTGCAAACGCAGTTAACTGCAAACACAGCAGAATAACTGCAAACACAGCAGAATAACTGCAAACACAGCACTTTAACATTTGGATGCATTTTAAGTCAATGTATTTAATTCTCGAAAACATTTTCTTGTTGCAAACTAAAAATAAGAAAACAAGTGTTCATAGAGTATGTTGTGATGTGGTAATATTGTGGAGTTCATAAAATCATTTTTATTAGTGGATAGGCACACGCACGTGTCCGTCATGTGCTCTCAAGCACGCATATACATCCAGACACACACGCACGCACACGCGCACAGATACAGACACACGCAGACGCGAACACACACACACTCACGCGCATATTTCTAGTTTAATATACAAGCTACGTTTGAACTCTTGGAAGACCAAATATTCCCCAAAAATATAGCGTGTGTATGTTCTAAGCCATTATCTGGTGAAGATATACTTTTTCCATTGCCCATTTTGAATGCTCTTTATTCAAAAGCAAACATAGAAATCTCGAAATGTAAAGCGGTTTACGCTATTTCTTTCAGTTCAGAAATTGTTGATGTTGCAAAAATTATCTCTCAATATCAAATTAGCATAATTTATGATCACGATAGTGTAGTTTATATTTAAATTTTGCACTGTTCTTCACATTATTTCCTGCCTTTTCCTCGCCTCCGTCCTCCTCCTCCCCCTCTCCCCCCCCCCCCCCCCCCCCCCCCCCGTAAAATCTAATATCACCAAGTGTGAACAGACTATAAATCAACACAACACAACAACAACAACAACAACAACAACAACACACACACACACACACACACACACACACACACACACACACACACACACACACACACACACACGCATGCATGCATGCACGCACGCACGCACGCACGCACGCACGCACGCACGCACGCACGCACACACACACACACACACACACACACACACCTAGTGCAAAACGTAATTCATTTTAAGAAATTGCAATGAAAAAATTACGGAACGTTATACGATCACGCTTGACCTGAAGTCATTTCATAACGAGAGAGAGAGAGAGAGCGAGAGAGAGAGAGAGAGAGAGAGAGAGAGAGAGAGAGAGAGAGAGAGAGAGAGAGAGAGAGAGAGAACTAATACCCCCCCCCCCCCCCCCCCCCCCCCCCCCCCCCACACACACACACACTTTATTTCAATATGGATTTAGATATCAGGCTTAGCCTACTCTTCACATCTGTCCTTGCTGAGCTAAATCATACAGTGTGATACAAGACATTTCAAGATCGAAGAAAGAAAAACATGCAGAGAGAGAGAGAGAGAGAGAGAGAGAGAGAGAGAGAGAGAGAGAGAGAGAGAGAGAGAGAGAGAGAGAGAGAAGGAAGGAAGGATCACAAAGGATGTACAGAAAATGGAAAACAAACCAAAACAAACACAAGCAAAGGGGAAAAAAAACAAAAACAAAAAAACAAAAAAAAAAAAAAAAAAAAAAAACAAAAAACAACTCTTGTGCTTTCAGCACATCCTCATAGCTGCAACAATATTAATGGTCAGAAATGGACATCGATTTACGCCTTTTAGTTCAAGGGACATAACTCAGGTGATCTCTGTAGAGCCCCGGCACTGCCGGCACAGTGCCATGGCCCCCTGTGATCTCTGTAGAGCCACATCACTGTCAGCACACTGTCACAGCCCCCTGTGATCTCTGTAGAGCCCCCTACACTGTCAGCACACTGTCATAGCCCCCTGTGATCTCTGTAGAGCCCCTACACTGTCAGCACACTGTCATAGCCTCCTGTGATCTCTGTAGAGCCACCTACACTGTCAGCACACTGTCATAGCCCCCTGTGATCTCTGTAGAGCCACATCACTGTCAGCACACTGTCACAGCCCCCTGTGATCTCTGTAGAGCCACATCACTGTCAGTACACTGCCACAGCGCTCCACAGCACCCTTACCGCCCTGATCATGACGTCATAACCGTTCCGCACAGACACCTCTGGCGATGGAATTGGCAATGAAAGTTTGTTTGTTTTTTTTCCCCATTAAGTCTTTGTTGTGAACAATACAGCAGCACATGGGAATTATATGTAAAAGTTGTCTTTGTTTACTTGTTAGTTGATTGTTTCAACTCTTCTCTTCTCTCCTCTCTCTCTCTCTCTCTCTCTGCAAGGATGGTTGTATTCACACTCGCCGTCTGCGCTTAAGGGAATTCTTCCATGATGATGATGATGCTCCCACTCTCATCCCAAAAAGCTGAAATTCTACAAGAAGAAGTTTTGGTGTCCCCCTAAGGGAAGAGATGAGGCTCTTGATGCTTACTGTTCCACTATTCTATCCAGAGTGGAATCCCATATCTCACAACCTACCAAGCGACAAAAACTAAACAAAGAACAACGTGCCGATTTGAGAGAACTCAAAAAAACTTGTGAATACCAGGGTCCTTCGAATATCACCAGCAGATAAAGGTGGAGCAATTGTGGTGCAAGATTTCAATAAATATGTAGAGGAAGCACACAGACAGCTTCACAACACAACTCACTATGAGCATCTGACGGCTGATCCCACAACAGATATTGCATCAAAATCAAACCACCTCATTGAAAAGCTGCACTCAAAGGACCATATCGACGATGACTGCTACACAGTGGGGTGTACTGGAGCCTGAGAAAACTAAGACACCTTATTTTTACCCATCTCCGAAAGTCCACAAAGATTTACACAAACCTCCTGGACGTCCAATTGTGTCAGGAGTCAATGGACCAACTGAACGTCTCTCAAAGCTAGTGGATCATTGGCTCCAGCCTCTTGTACAAAACCTGACGTCCTACATCAAAGACACACTCACTTCCTGAACATCTTGGAAGAATGGAAAATCACTCAACAGCCTCTGGCGAGTGAAGTATTGATCGTCACTGTTGATGTGGTTGGGTTGTACACAAATATACCTCATCATGAAGTGGCGATTTCCCTGAAAGAAATCATCGCCAGTTTTGGTCATCATTTGAAAGAAGGCCCCTCTGTTCCATTACTACTGGAGATCGTTGAACACGTCCTTCAAAACAACGTGTTTGATTTTGATGGTGAGCTGTTCCAACAAGTCCATGGCACGGCAATGGGGACCCCAATGGCTCCCTCCATTGCAAACATCTTCATGGCATGGTTAGAACAACGGCTACTGGCAACTTCACCCTGGCATGTCCATCCAAATTCTGGCGTCGTTTCATTGATGACATTGTCATGCTCTGGTTCCATGGGGAAAGCCAGCTGCTTTTGTTCCTCAACTGGATAAACAACCAGCATGCCACGATAAAGTTTACAGCCAACTATGGCAGAACCAACATCCCTTTCCTGGACGTCAACATGAGCATCAAGGGGGATACAATCACCACAGACCTTCACACTAACTAAATCCACGGATGCTCACATGTACCTACCCTTCAGCTCCTGCCACCCTAGACACTGTCTGAGAGGCATCCCCTACGGGCAGGCTATCCGCCTGCGAAGAATCTGTTGTGAAGATGATGTGTTCCTGAAACGATGCAGAGAGCTGAGAACCCACCTACAACCGTGGCTATCCATTAGCTCTGGTGGACTCTCTGCCATCAACAAGGCACAGACACTTCCCAGGAAGGATGCACTCCAGTACCAACGGAGGAACCATCAGTCAGACAGGGTGCCATTTGTTATCCGCCATAACCCTTCCAACCCTCCTCTGGCCTTTTGGCTGAAGGAAAAAATGACGGAGCTCCACAGAAGTAGACGCATGAAGAGAGCCGTTCCCAAACCTCCCATTGTTGGTGAACGTAACTGTCGCAATCTGAGGAACCTTCTGATGCCCAGCAAACCACCAGCAGTGCAACATCAAG
>JADBJO010003265.1:269768-279768 GCA_016801955.1 Conus betulinus
CTGGATAGCAGCACCACTGCGCAAGAAACCCAACCCACCACTGACAGGGTAAAATCTGCTCAGGAAGCTCGTACAATCACAACCACATCGGGTTTAAAACACGTTCTGGGCTCTAATTTTTCATGGGGAATTTTCAACTCAGTTGTTCGCTCTGTTACCTCAATCTTCTTGGCAGGGGCGTTACTTTCAGACAGGGAGAACAACACAGAAAGGCGTTTAAAAAAGGCCAAATTGACACTTCTTTCAGCTGATCTGCTAGTTGACTTCAATCCGGATATGGACGTGACCTCATCCGGTGATGCTTTCAAAGAGAGATGAGCGTCAGGCTGGTGAACAAGTTGCCAAATATCTGGAAGCGTCTTACTGCCTGCGCGTATGAATCTTTCAACTGAGCTGAGAGAAATCACCGCAACCTTGAAACAGCTGTTCCGGATATCACATAGGAGTGAGAATGTACTTTTTAGGAGAACGTTTGGGTGCCGAATGGTCTCAAGTCCTTGATGTCATTGTTCAGTGAACAAACTCATTTCAAAATATGTTCTAACAGAAGCTTCACTCTGAATACATTATAGGTAGTTCAGTTGTTACAGACCAGGGCAAAATCATGACTTAAGTAGATACCCACTGCGGGCTACCCATACCAATCAACAGTACGAAGTCAAAGATTCCTGGACGATCTTCAGTCAACACACTAGTCATGGCAACTAACAAGATCAAACATCATCATCATCATCATCATCAAAACAACACAACAACAACAACAACAACAACAACAGAAAGAACTATAGACCCTTTCTCCTTAACACACCCTCCCCCCTCCTCACCAAAATGCATTGTAAAGTCACATGTTAAAAGTGCACTTGCCAGTACGGCTGTCAGAGTTTCCAAGACAGTGACGAACAGGAGGAGTAAAGATGTGCGAGTCACGGAACACCACCATATGATCATTCAGGTCGGTCCTGTTCTCTTTAGACAGTGAGTGATTGTGCCTCTGCTTTTAGAAGTGTCTTCGTGTTATGCAGAGGTCCGCAAAATAAAATGTCTCCCATGCTCAGATGTGATGGTGGCCGGGCATGGATAAGCAAGACTGAAAGCACAGCTGGAGAGTGTGAAGCATCTCATCAGGCTTATCACATGCCTCAATGGTTCCACTTTGTCCTTACACAAGAACGGAGGAGCCTGTATGGATGTTGCTGAAACACTTATGGGCCACAGGCCCCTCTGATTGCGGACCTGCATTGAAAATGGACGTTCTTCTCTTTTTCTCTGAGCTACTTGGCGACAACTCCGAAATGTGCCCATGATGGGATTATTTATATGCCACTAGATTAAAATACACTACAAAGATCGCCACATTGTCTCTTCGGACATGACCTCTTCTAAACACAACTAGAACATGTGTGTAATTTGTTATCGTGTTATGGACTGAAGCCAAAACAATGACCAAGAATTAGTGCAGAAAAGATCTTTGCTCTGTGACAGAGTTGTGTACATGTGTTGTCAGACAATCATTGAAGAGAATTATCCCATTTTCATGTGCAGTGGGTTCAAAACATTTCCACAAATTCTAGGCATTGTTCATGTTCTGGTGTCTCCGCGCCATTCGGCCTTCAATGGCCTTGTGGAGGAAGCTGCTCAGGCAAGTGAAGAGGGCATGTAAAAGATGCTTTCCAGACCCACGCTGCAGCACAGACCAGCCATGTTCCCCCATGAAGAGAACATTACATCGTGCTCAACTACTGTCACTCCTTCCTACTGAGGAAGACATGGCTCAAGGCACGACTGGATTCAGCTCTGTCTTTCTGGCGAAGTTAAAGAAGCTCAACAGAAGCACTATGATCACAGCGCGAAAGGCAGGGACTTTGTCGTTGAGGATGAAGTATATGCAGGCTATTCTGGGCGAGCAGAACTTCGCTTCATGGGATAATAACAAAAGTCACTTGGCCCCCTTTTTCTCCAAAATTGAGTGAGCAGACGGTTTATAATGTAACGTCAGTTTGATTAAGTGTTTCAACGCTGGACTGAAGTGAAGACACATGAGAATAGTTCATCCTTGTTTCTCCCAGTGAAGAGCCCACAGTCACAGCTGTTGCCACGCTTTCTACCTTACCTGACTCTGTTTCCTTGTAACCCTCTCATGTGTAGCTAGCTAGTCATGGCTCATCCCCGTCCATGTCTGCTCGTTCCATTCCATCGCAGATAGGCCGAGAGTCTCCCACTCTTGGTGCAGCCGCTCTCGAAACCCAAACTGAAGACAGAAGCCAAAGGCATATTCTAAGGCTAAAACTCCTTTACCATGAGTAGCAGCTTTCCACAGAGCCACACGTGCTTCTGCTGGACATCCAGGACGAGCTACAAGCCTTCAGGGTGACTGAATATCCATGCACAGGCCTTCAGAGTGGCTGAATATCCATGCACAGGCCTTCAGAGTGGCTGAATATCCATGCACAGGCCTTCAGAGTGGCTGAATATCCATGCACAGGCCTTCAGAGTGGCTGAATATCCATGCACAGGCCTTCAGAGTGGCTGAATATCCATGCACAGGCCTTCAGAGTGGGCTGAATATCCATGCACAGGCCTTCAGAGTGACTGAATATCCATGCTATTCAATTGTTCTGATTTTCTGTTTCACGCTGTTTCAATTACATAGACAAGAATACTTTAAATTGAAGTCAAAAACTGAACCCTTCCCAAAAGGCATTTAAGTTCATTTTCTCCACTTCTGTTTTATTAATCAAGCTAAACTGCTTCAAACTTAAATATAGGATTATGTCCTTCAAGTATGTAGCTCTCCAAATAGAGCCAGAGAATACAAAACTGCTGTTTGTCTATTTTCTGAGTACAGAATGTCACAGTTTTGTTGATCTGTTTGACTTTTTAACATCACAGGAATGTACAGAGAAGGAGCGATGGGGATAATCTGGATTTTACCCCGTCCCCTTCCACTCTCCAGGACGAACTAATCCACCCCTGCTGTTGTGATGTTCTGGGGTGGATGGGGCAAGGGGCGAGATTCAACATTGAATAAAATTGCTATGAACACATATTCAAACATCAAAGTTTCTCATGAAAGCTCGTTGATGAAATGTCTGCCTTTTTACCGTTAAAATGGCATCATGATAATCAGTGAGCCAAGAGGTTGTCTGTAGAAGTGCAGGTTATAAAACCGGCACAGCAGGCACATGCAGTCGGGTTTATGAAGCCGTCATCAACAACCCAGACAATTTTATGGTCAGTCCTTCAGGTATTTATCTTGTTTACTGGAAGATTCCGGGACTGTTAATAACACGTCGATTGATTCTTTGAAGATTGTCCACGCACACCCCACGCGCACCCACGCAAACACGTGCTCACGCTTTCTTATGTGTGTGTGTGTGTGTGTGTGTGTGTGTGTGTGTGTGTGTGTGTGTGTGTGTGTGTGTGTGTGTGTGTGTGTGTGTGTGGTGTGTGTGTGTGTGTTTCGACCTTCGCTGGCTCGAATTTAGCTTACTTCTTCGTTTAAGTGATGTATCGCTGACAGTCATCGTTTCAAGAGTTCTCGAGTTCTCGCCTACGATGCAGGAGGACAATACGTGTTTGGAACTCCAGATCAAGACGCCTGGCGTCTGCACCCCTTGAGTAATCAGTAGCATCGTGGGTTCAGTCTACATCTTCACGTTCGGGTGCCGACACAGCTGAGAGCCCCTGCATCTACTGGGGTATAACACTGAGAGAACAGTGCCAGACGCCCTCAGGATTCTCTATAGCTCCCAGTCCATCGGTTGTTGAAGCGGGCATAAAAGCTCCAGGTTAGTAGAGAGAGAGGTGGAGGTCTCGAAAGTTTTTGTTCTTTCTTGAGTAACTGATTTTCGTTGTTTTTCTCATCATGTACAGGATGGTGTTACAGAAAGCTGTCTGTGAGAGAGGGTGGAGGTCTCAACAGTCTTCCTTCTTTCTTGAGTAACTGTTTTTCGTTGTTTTCGTCATCAGTCCAGGACGGTGTTACAGAAAACTGTCTGTGAGAGAGGTGGAGGTCTCAACAGTCTTCCTTCTTTCTTGAGTTGAGTAACTGTTTTTCGTTGTTTTCGTCATCAGTCCAGGATGGGTGTTACAGAAAGCTGTCTGTGGAAAGAAAAGAACAAAGTGTGTTCCACAACGTCTGAATGGACTGCTGCTTGTGAATGAAGGGAGTGTGACACGACAACTGTGTCAGATGTTCTCAGCGCACTGCTGATGCTTCTCCCCATGAATGTAGATAATACGTGTGATACTGATCTTATTAAGTGGTTCTGACAGCTTGATGTGATCGTCAGTAGAACTAGAATAACGCTGTTTGAATTAGTGAGGATTTTCTCCCTGCAAATGTAGTAATTTGCTTTCAATGTTTTTTTTTCCCCCATGTCTTGTCAAATATGACATTAATTTTGTCTGATGGATACACCGGAGTGGGTATTATCGCTGTAGGGCATTTTGACAAAACGCCCCGTTCCTCTTTATCTCTTTTCTCCTGACGGGAGGTAGAAGGTTAAAATAAGAGTAGCCATCCTTTCTCTGTTTTGCTTTGCTTCCTGGCGATCCTATTTTCCCACTTCAGGTTAAAATAGATACATACAATAAAATCAATAAACACAATAAGGCACACTGCTATAGACTAGGTCACTACAGGTTTGGGAGAGTGGAAGGGGTGGGGGTTATTGTTTTTTTTTGTGTTGTTCCAAGAGATGATATGTGATTGAGGGAGAACGGTGTCACACGCACGCGTTTCTGTTTCTCCTCTCAAAACAATATCTCTTAGAACAGAAAATTGGTGACGGCTCTACACCCCTTTGTTTGCATGTCTGTCTTGCTGACACCGGGTCAAGAAACTCCAAAAGAGGGCCAGACACGCCAGGCCACACTGGAAGCGCCACACCTAGCAGTCTCCAGTGACAGCACGGAGGCCCTGAGAAACTCTGGTCGACGTCATTACTTTGTGTTTGTTCGTGACGTGTGTTGCTGCTGCTCTTCATTTTTGTTCTTTGACCCCCCTTTCTTCATGGGGTCATGTCCCGTTCCCTCCCCTTTTCCTTCTCTTTATCGCCGTCCATCCCACTCTTCTTAAATTTCATCACTTCATCTGGTTTTTGCTCCATTTGTTATAGATTTGTGGTCTTTAACACATGCACACACAGAGACGTACACACACACAGACACACAGACACACACACACACACACACACACACACACACACACACACACACACACACACACACACACACACACACACACACACACGCGCGCGCGTGCGCGCACGCGCACACACACAGACGCAAACAGACAGACAGACGGACAGAAAGGCAGACACACAGACAGACACACACACAGACACACACACACACACGCACGAGCTCACGCACGTACGCATGCACGCACGCACGTACGGACGCACGCACGCGCACACACACACACACACACACACATACACATACCCATCGTCATGGAAGTCAACTGTGGCGAAATAAGATGCCATTAACACCCAGTTTGTGCTGACAGCCCACAATCCTAGGTGCTAAGACACATGCATAATTGACGTGCCGTTGCTGATGCAGGATGAAGTGTGTCTTCCTCTATGGGCACTAAGTTATCTGTCCAGATGCTAAAGCCACCGCTCATCAAAATGGCGCACTCTCCTTTTGCCGTCTGCTGCCAACAACCAGAATGTTGCGGCCAGCTATGATGCCATCTGCTGCCAACAACCAGAATGTTGTGGCCTGCTATGATGCCATCTGCTGCCAACAGCCGGAATGTTGTTGCGGCCAGCTATGATGCCATCTGCTGCCAACAGCCAGAATGTTGTGGCCTGCTATGATGCCATCTGCTGCCGACAGCCAGAATGTTGTGGCCTGCTATGATGCCATCTGCTGCCGACAGCCAGAATGTTGTGGCCTGCTATGATGCCATCTGCTGCCAACAGCCGGAATGTTGTGGCCTGCTATGATGCCATCTGCTGCCGACAGCCAGAATGTTGTGGCCTGCTATGATGCCATCTGCTGCCGACAGCCAGAATGTTGTGGCCTGCTATGATGCCATCTGCTGCATCTGCTGCCAACAGCCGGAATGTTGCGGCCAGCTATGATGCCATCTGCTGCCGACAGCCAGAATATTGTGGCCAGCTATGATGCCATCTGCTGCCGACAGCCAGAATGTTTGTGTCCTGCTATGATGCCATCTGCTGCCAACAGCCGGAATGTTGTGGCCTGCTATGATGGCTTCAGGTTGTCCTTAGAGCAACAGGATTTCTTGTGAATGAGAACACTTCACAAAAGAGGAAGATGTCTGGCAAGAGGTTGTCTTCCATTCTGGCCACGTGTCCGTTCTATTGCTGTTGACCCTTTGTCGTTGTCTTCCATTCTGGCCACGTGTCCGTTCTATTGCTGTTGACCCTTTGTCGTTGTCTTCCAATCTGGCCACGTGTCCGTTCTATTGCTGTTGACCCTTTGTCGTTGTCTTCCATTCTGGCCACGTGTCCGTTCTATTGCTGTTGACCCTTTGTCGTTGTCTTCCATGCTGGCCATGTGTCCGTTCTATTGCTGTTGATCCTTTGTCGTTGTCTTCCAATCTGGCCACGTGTCCGTTCTATTGCTGTTGACCCTTTGTCGTTGTCTTCCATCCTGGCCACGTGTCCGTTCTATTGCTGTTGACCCTTTGTCGTTGTCTTCCAATCTGGCCACGTGTCCGTTCTATTACTGTTGACCCTTTGTCGTTGTCTTCCATTCTGGCCTCGTGTCCGTTCTATTGCTGTTGACTCTTTGTCGTTGTCTTTCATCCTGGCCACGTGTCCGTTCTATTGCTGTTGACCCTTTGTCGTTGTCTTCCATTCTGGCCACGTGTCCGTTCTATTGCTGTTGACCCTTTGTCAGGAGATACCTGATGCCACACTCAGTGCGCTAACTAATGTCCTTCAATCCGTCTTAGATTTTTTAAATGGCCATACCATCCATAGGTACCAACAGGGTCTTTAAACATTCGCTACACTGACTGGGAGCCGGAATGCTCAGTTGGTAGAGCGCCTGACTCGCAATCTTGGGGTTGTGGGTTCGAACCTCCGCCGGGGCGTTTCGGTACAGGGGGATTTTTCCCTCGGAGTTAACATTGGTTCTGACTCCATTTCCCATACAGTCCTTCGAATGTGACTATAAACCGAGGTTCCGTGTGTGAACGCACACATAACATCTTGCACACACGTAAAATCCCATCACCAACATTCGGAAGAGTAGGCCAGTTTGGCCGTTGGTATGGATGACACGTTACACATAGCATGCACCCTGAGTGAGAAATGGAAAGAAAGAATGAGGAAGTAAGGAAAATGAGTGATCGATATTGAACGATACTGACTGGATGACTGGATGACACGGGAAACGACCGAATGAAGCTCTTCAGTCGGCACTACCAGGTAGGCAGCCCGTTGTGTAAATGAGTGTTACATGTTTATAGTTGATTATTGTAAAGCGCTGTGAGCTCTAGTGAGAAAGGGCGATCTATAAATGTACGTTATTATTATCATCATTATTATTATTATTATTATTATTATTACACTGACTTTCAATAATCGAAAAAAAATCTTTGAAATTAAAGTTTAATGATTCTTCAAATGCACCAGACTGCCAGCGTTTAAAACTGCCTGCCTTGTGAGGGCACACATTGCCATGCGTGGCGGTCCCTGCCTGCCCTCTGCCGGCACACATTGCCATGCGTGGCGGTCCCTGCCTGCCTTGTGCCGGCACACATTGCCATGCGTGGCGTTCCCTGCCTGCCTTGTGCCAGCACACATTGCCATGCGCGGCGGTCCCTGCCTGCCTTGTATGGGCACACATTGCCATGCGTGGCGTTCCCTGCCCGCCTTGAGCCGGCACACATTGCCATGCGTGGCGTTCCCTTCCTGTCTTGTGCCGGCACACATTGCCATGCGTGGCGTTCCCCAGGTGTTGGGCTGTGGGAGTTCTCCTTATGAGGGGAGGAGCAGAAAATTGTAGTGCCCATGAGTAATTAAGTTCCAGACGGGGAAGTTCAGGATTCCCAACTGAAATCCACAGAATATGTTCGCCTACAACCAGAGAGAAGATCAGTCTGAATGAAGAAAAGTAGTCTGACAGATCCGGATAGAAGGAACTGATCAGCCTGGTGAAACAAGTCTTCCAGGATAAGGAAAACTCACACATTCTGCAATTCCCTTCCTACTTTACTCGCCCGTTTCGTAAATTTGTCTCAATACTACTGATTGTCTGTGCAGGTAAGGGGCACCTTACGGTAATACCATGTTCTACGTGTGGTCTACCTGGTGTTCTGTAAAAGACATGCTGGGTCATACCTTTACTATCAGAAATGTAATCCCATTTAGGAATCATATTCTAAAGGTCTAACAATGACAACGGGTTGTTTGTTATGACACCACTTCTCACTGGTTATTTTGCGTCTGACATTATTTTTCACCTGCTTACGATGTGATTTCTTTCCGTCTGGACGAGATCTCATCCACGTTTCAAAGCATATAGCACATATGGATGGGATGAGATCTTTTCTCGACGGACACGATGTCTTACTCTCGCCACTTAGCTATGTTTACGGTTAAAAAAAACAAAAAGCCAACAAGAATAATACCTCTTTCTACCTTCCAGTCTTATCATTCGCATGTCTAAACCTTTTATCAATGATGACCGACTCTGAAAATCTGTATAACTATTGAATGAATAGAGCCTTGTTTTACAGAAGCAAAGAACGTATTTATTGCAGAATAAAGGTAATACATGCTGTATAAGTTTATTCTTTATTGTGACTCAAGCCAGACCAGCTGCATGAAAGAAACAAATGGAAATAACTTTGCAAACGTTTTGTAAATGCGTCATAAGTATGAAATGTGTCCTTGTGGAGCTAATAGATTAGGTGATTGAAAACGCGAGGTCGATTTATGAAATGCCCGACGTTACTGATAAATGGGTGTCAAACATTTAAAACGAACCTGCACTAAACGCATGATGGAATAGCCTGAGAGAAAAAGTTCAGAAAAAAAAGGAGACAGAACACTGCAGTTCATGCTTAGCGCTTGCTGGAACAATCACCACCCGAACACATATGCCCATATTGTGGTGGTCATCGCCAGCTGGAAGTACACTGCAGACAGCCTGGAATACCCCATCCCAACACCCCCTCCACCCTCTGCTCATTGCTCCGCCCTCCCCTTCCAAACAACAATGAAACACGAACAAATCCAGCACTTCAAAACACACCATGTTCTGGTGTTGTGGCTGTTTGCGTTAGTTAGTTGTCCAGTACACTCAATTTGCATACCTCCCACCCTCCACGAACACCCAACCCAATCTTACCTCTCACTCATCTGTTTCCCTTGTTAGAATCCCTGTGGAATGGACTCATTCTTTTTGTGAGTCGAGAGAAAGAGCAACGCCTTTTGATGTGCTTTGATAATTAATAACAGGAACACGGTGACTGTCTTAACTGGAGTTATCTACGAGTCTCTTTTCTTCTTCTTTGTCCCTTGTCCTAGAACACAAAGAATAATAAATCAGACAGTGGCGCTGCTGGGAAAAAAAGGACGCACTGACTATTGTTAGAGGAGTTTAGGGGATGAATTTTAATCTTTTTGTTGTAACAACTGAAGAAGATATACGTCGAACATTAACTTGTTTCCTTTGTCTTGCATACACAATCTGTATTGCTGTGTAACATGTTTTGTGCATTCATATGTATTTTGCCCCGCGCTCCCACGTTTTTGCATTGGTGATTGGTGATATTTTTGCATATCTGAATCTTTATAATCCCATCGTTACAGTAGCTACATTCCATCTTCTGGAGCGATGTTTACACACGGCACCAGTGTGCATGTTTTGTTGTTTTTGTGTTATTGTTGTCGTTGCTACTGTTGCTGTTGTCTTGTCATGTTGTATGTGTTATTGCTATCGTTGCTACAGATGTTGTTGTCTTGTCATGTTGTTTGTGTTGTTGTTGTCGTTGCTACTGTTGTTGTTG
>JADBJO010003265.1:287268-289768 GCA_016801955.1 Conus betulinus
GTGGGGGGGGGGGGGGGGGGGGGGGGGGGGGGGGTGGGGGCACGGATGTGTGCATGAAACAGTTTTTGTTGTAAATATATGAAAACACGAAAGTACCATGTGCCATCAGGAAATCGATCACGTGTTGGTGTAGTCGATGACCCTGAAGCATGTGGAGAAACGTATTTAAATTAGAAGCTTTGGTCACCACAGCAGTGATTGAGGACAAAACTACAATTAACAAAACATAAATGTGACAATTAGTTGACAAAATATTTTGCACGTTAATATTTTGGTTTTCTTTGCATTAAAAAAATCACATAATTAACACGGTCTTCATCATCAAATTATCAATAAATATTTCAGCCCAGGGTTGTTCATTCTTACCCTGGTAGTTTGAACATATAATATATATATATATTTTTTTTTTTTTCGAAATCAGCAACGCTGTCTTTAATATGCAGAGCTGTTCTCTGACGCAGTCTAACAACAAACAAAGAAGGTGTCACCACCACATTTGAACATTATTTGTTAACCCTTGCAGCAAAAGCATTATGACTATTAAACTGTTAATCGTCACTTCACAAACGGAAGTGGCCATTTATTTTCTAATCAATAACAAATTGCTACCTGAATATCTACTTGAACTTTCTTGCTCACACGGCAACTTTAGGTAATTAGGAAATGATTCACTGACATCAAAACAACTGTCTACAAATGCTACAGTACGAGAGGCGAAAAATCCTGTAAAAACAACCGTAAATCACGGGAGAAAAAAAAATGATCAAAAACATTCAAATGCAGGGTTTTAGCATGAAAACCAGAAAAAAAAAGGATCACCGGGATGATCATGTCTCTCCTACTGAGCGCACGTTGTGTGTGCGGACTGGAAGGAGAAGGGTAAAAGAGGTTCTGACGGAAGCAGCAGGAGAGACAACTGGCTAATGGTGACAAGTTGTGAGTGCGGGTTGGAAGGAGAAGGGTAAAGGAGGTTCTGACAGAAACAGCAGGAGGACAACTGGCTAATGGTCACTTGCGTCCGTTCATCTCGTCCTCCTCTACCTCTGTTGCCACGGAAACCACCATGTACACCCCGTGCACAACTGCGCCGCCTGTCCTCATCAAGGCGTTGAGAAAAAATCCATATCGCTGTTCTCCCTGTTTGGGATTGATGTCCCTGTGACCCCTTGCCCTCGGTAGTCGGTTTGTAATGCATGTCCCTGTGACCCCTTGGCCTCGGTAGTCGGTTTGTAATGCATGTCCGTGTGACCCCTTGCTCTCGGTGGTTTGTAATGCATGTCCCTGTGACCCCTTCTCCTCGGTAGTTTGTAATGCATGTCCCTGTGACCCCTTGCTCTCGGTGGTTTGTAATGCATGTCCCTGTGACCCCTTGCCCTCGGTAGTCGGTTTGTAATGCATGTCCCTGTGACCCCTTGCTCTCGGTGGTTTGTAATGCATGTCCCTGTGACCCCTTGCCCTCGGTGGTTTGTAATGCATGTCCCTGTGACCCCTTGCCCTCGGTGGTTTGTAATGCATGTCCCTGTGACCCCTTGCTCTCGGTGGTTTGTAATGCATGTCCCTGTGACCCCTTGCCCTCGGTAGTCGGTTTGTAATGCATGTCCCTGTGACCCCTTGCTCTCGGTGGTTTGTAATGCATGTCCCTGTGACCCCTTGCTCTCGGTGGTTTGTAATGCATGTCCCTGTGACCCCTTGCCCTCGGTAGTCGGTTTGTAATGCATGTCCCTGTGACCCCTTGCTCTCGGTGGTTTGTAATGCATGTCCCTGTGACCCCTTGCCCTCGGTGGTTTGTAATGCATGTCCCTGTGACCCCTTGCCCTCGGTGGTTTGTAATGCATGTCCCTGTGACCCCTTGCCCTCGGTGGGTTTGTAATGCATGTCCCTGTGTGACCCCTTGCCTCCTCGGTGGTTTGTAATGCATGTCCCTGTGACCCTTGCCCTCGGTGGTTTGTAATGCATGTCCCTGTGACCCCTTGCTCTCGGTAGTTTGTAATGCATGTCCCTGTGACCCCTTGCCCTCGGTAGTCGGTTGCCGGGGACGTAACACCCACCGATGATCTAGAACCTGCAGCATCCTCTCCTGCTGCTGCGAGGTTGGTATGAAGTCTGCTTTTCGTGGTTTCCCCATCAGTTCACCTGTCCCGAAGAATGCCACCTTCAAGTCCTTCGTCAACCCGTCTGCGATGCTGACCTGCTCTCTATGAGATCTTTGGCCACTCTCATTCCCTCGGCTTCCATCTTGGCTTTTACCGCGCGAACAAATCGTGAACTGGCTTTTCTCAAGTTACAGAGATTCTTCGATCCAGGTAAATTAAATATGCAAGGTAATATGAATGTTATCAGTGATTCTAGGATGAGAAAAAGGAACTGAATATCAACTAAGATGGCTGAATCTTGAGTGAACGCCCATGACGGGTCCTATGCGAAAAAAAAAAAAAAAAACACCACCCAAGAAGACAGCTTCTACTACAGCAGCGGGTACTACACTATTACAACTAGGGAC
>JADBJO010003265.1:299768-302268 GCA_016801955.1 Conus betulinus
GTCATGCTGTTGGGAGCAAGGCAAACTTCCACAGGATCTCCGCGATGCAGTCATCATCACCCTGTATAAAAAACAAGGGAGAAAAGTCAGACTGCTCCAACTACCGTGGCATCACCTGCTCTCAATTGCAGGCAAGATCCTCGCTAGGGTTTTGCTGAACAGACTGATCCCCACCATCGCCAACGAACACCTTCCTGAGAGCCAGTGTGGCTTCAGAGCCAACAGGAGCACTGCCGACATGGTATTTGTCCTCCGCCAGTTCAGGGAGAAGTGCCGCGAGCAGAACAAGAGACTTCATCATGTTTGTCGATCTCACTAAAGCTTTTGACACTGTGAGCAGGAAAGGTCTTTGGCAAATTCTGGAAAAACTGGGCTGCCCACCAAAATTCTTAACCATGATCATCCAGCTGCATGAAGACCAAATCGGGCAGGTTAGAGTCAACAGTGTCCTCTCGGAGCCATTCTCCATCTCAAACGGCGTCAAGCAGGGCTGTGTTGTAGCTCCGACACTCTTCAGCATCTTTTTTAGCATGATGCTCCGGCAGGCCCTTGAAGACCTTGAAGACGAAGATGGCGTCTACATCCGCTACTGCACTGATGGCAGCCTGTTCAACCTGCGACGACAACAGGCCCACGCAAAGACGCTGGAGCAACTGATCCTAGAGCTCCTTTTCGCAGACGATGCTCCCCTTGTTACGCTAACTTCTTGCTTTGCAGAGGCTGCACAGCTCTTTGGACTGGAAATTAGCCAGAAAAAAAGACAGAAGTCCTGCATCAGCCTGCACCCCGAACAGAGTTACACTCTCCTCACATCACAGTTGGCCTGACAGAGCTGAACACAGTCCACCAGTTCAGCTGTCTGGGGTGCACCATCTCTTCAGATGCCAAGCTTGATAAAGAAATTGACAACAGACTGGCCAAAGCAAACAGTGCATTCGGAAGACTCTGCAAACGAGTGTGGAACAACCGGCATTTGAAGCAAAGCACCAAGATCAGCGCGTTTCGTGCAGTCGTACTGACAACACTCCTGTACGGCTCAGAGCCGTTGGTCCTTTACCGTCACCACCTGCGATTCCTTGAACGCTTCCAGCAGCGCTGCCTCCGCACAATTCTCAATATCCACTGGAGTGACTTTACCACCAACGTCGAAGTCCCTCGAAAGAGCGGAGGTCTCAAGTATAGAGGCTCTACTGCTGAAGTCCCAACTGCGCTGGGCAGGGCACGTCTCCAGGATGGAGGATCACACCGCCTGCCAAAAATTGTCCTCTACGGAGAGTTGTCCACTGGCCATCGTGATAGAAGAGCGCCCAAAAAGCGCTACAAAGTCAATCTGAGGAAAAGCCTCAGTACCTGTCACATCGACCACCGCCAAATGTCAGACCTCGCTGCCGCTCGTGGCGCCTGGAGAAGCACCATTCACAAGGCTGCATCCTCGTTTGAAGCCTCCCGCAGAGAAAGTCTCCGAGAAAAGAGGCAAAGGAGGAAAGCACGCCAGGCTGCAGCAGCTCAAGAACCACCGGACCCGACGCTGACCTGTGGCCGCTGTGGCAGATCATGCCTGTCCCGCATAGGACTCATCAGCCATCAGCGCGCCTGCAACCGACGTGGACAACCCCCTCAATAATCTTCGTCTACGAAGCCAAGCCGAGAGAGACATTGACAGACCAAAAATAATATTTACAGCGAGAGTTATACAATTCTTCAGATAAACCAGACACATACTTCAAATGATGTCTTGACCGCCAATTTTCTTGCACCGAAGATTTCAACCAGAAGTAAAGAACAAAAACTATTGACCGTTTGGCTGTAGACTGCCTCGGGACAGTTGACATTTGACACGTAGTATTTAAAGCTTCCTACCTGGCGCTGTGACTACTTGGCCTTGACTTCCTCCCTTGGGTATCGAGCCATGGAGCCCTCCTTATGGGAAATGGGAAGGATGGAGGAGGGGGTATTGCCACCGACTAATTTAGTTCAAGAGTACGAAAACCCCGGATTTCTAACTTAAATCGACAGAGTACTTTGCCAATACTAGTGAGGAAATCAGTCTAGATGGGAAAAACAGGACTTCAGACCATGTTCTAACTGTGGTCTAGCTAGTATTTTGTACACACGTACGAATATGTCGTTTGGAAATAATCACATTATTTCTTTACTAAAGTTCAAGTTCTCACAATATAAAAGAAAGCAATTCTCAGCTTTTCTTTTGTGTGTTGGATCAAAAAATCAGAATAAAGAGAACGTGACGTCCAAGTCTTGTTGTTCTCTTCATATATGCTACTCCTATTTTCCTGTCTGTATATATCATTCATATCTTCATGTCATTCATATCTTCATGGCTTCTTCTGTTTGAGTAGCTCAAGTGAAAGTAAAAGGGAACACAGAACAGAATGCTCACCACGCCAGTACGGTCTGAAATACAACGCCACTCAGCAATCATATCCTAACAGTCTAACACTGGTCATCGATTGATTGTAACGATAGTAATTCTCATCTGGCT
>JADBJO010003265.1:307268-319768 GCA_016801955.1 Conus betulinus
GGGGCACGGCTGTTTTACCTTCAAATGTCCTAAACCTATCAGACTGTCAGTTTGAACTGAATATCAGTATAATCATGGTGATAACGGTGTAAGTTCCCATTTGATTTCAAAACCAAGATAATGATAAGTTGCCACTCAAGGTGTTTGTTGACTTTTCTTTTTTTTTTTTTTTTTAATTAAGCTGGATATTATTAGCCTCGAGGTTCTTTTCAGAATCCTTTGATAGATGGGATGGCGACCATGTGACATGTTTCCGTGCTATAGCAATTTATCTCTTGCCATAGTTACAGCAGTCTTTTTTTTCCCTTGTAAGACTTGGCCCGGTCATACATTCAAAATGTCAACCATCTTAGTTGATATTCAGTTCCTTCTTCTCATCCTTGGAATCGTTGATTGAAAAGTGTATTGTCTTGAACATGTAATCTATCTAGATGGATAAATGTCCATAACTCGAGATAAACCAGCTCCCAATTTCTTTTTCACGTGGCAAATCATGGCTATTAACACAAGACAACGGTACTTCATGTCAATCAGTGGAAAGCCAAGATGCTGGTCTTCAGGAGTCACAACTGCAAAGTCACACAGGAAGTCACGTGAGTGATAGTGGCCTGAGACTTCACAACAAAGCAGGTCAGCAATGCGGACAGGGCGACGAAGGACATCAGGCGGTCTTCTTCAGGACAGGTCATGTGATGGTGAAGCTACAACATCCAGACCCCATGCAGACGTTTCAGCAGCAAGGGAGGATGCTGCAGGTTCTAAAAGATCATCAGTGGACGACGCGTCTCTGGCAGCCGACTCGAGAGGCAGGGGTCACGCGGAAATACATCACAAGCAGGTGGACAGAGTGACGCGGATCTTTCTTGTCGCGTTGATGAGGACAGACAGCACATTAATGAGGACGGGCAGCACAATTGTGCACATGGGGTGTACATGGTGTTTCCATGGCAACAGAGAGGTGAAGAGGACGAAGTGAACGGACACTAGCGACCATCAGCATGTCGTCTCCTCCTGTTGCTCCTGTGTTAAACAAAAACCAGTCCTGGTGAAAGTTCCTTCCCTTCCTTCCCCCAGTCGGCACGAGCGACCTCTGCACAGTACGAGAGACAGTGTCATCCTGATGGACCAACTGTTTTCTTCCTTCAATGTTGGAATTTGGCGTCCTAAAGTTGATGAATTTTCTGTCACGATTTGCGTTTATGTATTTATTTATTTATTTATTTATTTTTACATGTATTTTGCTTGTCGTACCGAAACGTTTGTCAACAGTTGTATTGATTTTAGATATCCATTTCCTTATCATTAAAAGTTGACTGCTGAGCAAAAAAAAATAAAGTGGAAATTCAGGTGGCATTTTATTTTGATAAGGGTATGATTGGCAACTTTTGTTTGTGTGGGAAAGATTGACAGTGATCATGCCGTCACTTGGAGAGTCAACAAGTCACTATTGTACTGTGGCAGAGAAACCTTATTGGTTTGTTGGAATACTGAGCCAGAGAATAGATCTGCAGATGAAATGTGGTGTTGATTTACAAAAGAAATCTCCGATAAGAAACAAAGGAGACTCTACATCTTCAGTCTAACGCTCTCCAAATCGAGCTATTCCGGCTGAGAGTAAGCAGCATGATTATTTAGTTGATAAGGACGTCAAGGCCAATGCCTGACTGATCCATTTTGATTGCAAACATCGATTCGCTTTGCCATATGGTCACATAAAAGTGTAACCAATGTTACTTTCTGACAGAACGTAATTCATTCTTGATGGGCCCGATGTGCTAATAATGAGTCAGCGTGCCAAGGTTGCAGAAGATCATAATTAGGAAAACTGAATTTGTATAAGGAACAACAAAGGCAAACTACACACACACACACACACACACACACACACACACACACACACGCGCGCGCGCGCGCGCGCGCGCGCGCACGCACGCACGCACGCACGCATGCACACATGCACGCACGCACGCACGCACGAACGCACGCACGCACGCACGCACACACACATAGAGGCAGCAGATGAAGAGACAGACAGACAGTAGTAAATGCGTTTCTTTTATCATTCCTAATCATGGATGAGTATAGGTGCACACGCACTTGCATAGAGACAGTGCACATATAAGTACACAAAGATAAACTCTCACTGTACACAAGTATGGAAAGTCCTAATACAGTCCACGCACATGACACCTGAACACACACCCATTCGCGCGCGACACACACACACACACACACACCACACACACACACACACACACACACACACACACACACACACACACACATACGCACACACTCACACACACACACGCACGCACGCACGCACGCACGCAGGCACACGCACCGCACACGCACGCACGCACGCAGGCACACGCACACGCACGCACGCACGCACGCACGCAGGCACACACACACACACACACACACACACACACACACACACACACACACACACACACACACACACACACAGAGTGACTCACACACAGACGCACACACACACACACACACACACACACACACACACACACACACACACACACACACACACACATCCTTCAGGTGGATGAAAATGATAAGTATGCACGTATCCGAGGATATGCAGACACGAACAATGCGCGAGCGCATGGGCCTGTGTGTGTGTGTGTGTGTGTGTGTGTGTGTGTGTGTGTGTGGTGTGTGTGTGTGTGTGTGTGTGTGTTGACGCACATTATCTCCGCTGAAATGTCCTTCAGACTGGCATATTAACCCGGAATGAATGACTTCTTTATTGTTTGTCATTTACAGTGTTTACGTGCATGTGCACCTGTGTGTGTGTGGGTGTGTGTGGTGTGTGTGTTGTGTGTGTGTGTGTGTGTGTTGTGTGCGTGTGTGTGTGTGTGTGTGTGTGTGTCGTGCGTGTGTGTGTGTGTGTGTTTACGTGCATGTGCAGCTGTGTGTGTGCAGTGTTAGTGGTGTGTGTGTGTGTGTGTGTGTTTGCTGCCGTGTTGTGCGTGCGTGCGTGAGTGCGTGCGTGCGTGCGTGGGGTGCGTGCGTGGGTGGGTGTGCGTGCACCGTGCGGTCAGGTTGTGTGGTGTGCGTGTGTGCGTGGGTGTACGTGCACCTGTGCGCGTGGTGTGTGTGTGTGTGTTGTTGGTGTTTGTGTGTGTTTGTTGTGTGTACGTGCCCATGTGCGTGGTGCGCGACTGTGTGTTTTACTTGTTGTGGTGTAGTGGTGTGTGTGTGTGCGTGTGTGTGTGTGTGTGTGTGTGTTGTGGCAGTGCGGGCGTGTGTGCGCGTGCCCGCAGGGGTTGCGTTTGTGCGTGTGGTCGTGTTTGATTACGTCGCCACAGTAGCGATGTGCACGTCGCCAGATGCGTGCGTGTCCATGGTGTGCTCGGTCTGTTGATGTGATGTGTGCGCGGCATGGTCAATTTGTGTGTTCGTGTTGGTGTCGTGGGTGTGAGGTCGCCGCGTGCTCTGTGCTACCATGTGCGCGTGGGGCATGTGTGTATGTGTGATGCGACGTTGGTTGTTTTGTTGAATTATGCACAGCATGCGTGTGCGTCTTCGAAGGAGATGCGCGATGCATTCGTGCGGACCCCGTGCGGGTGGCTACATCTGGTTCTCGATGTAATTGCCACGTGGTAGATGGTCAGTTGCAATTATTCATTCAGTGGCGGTCGAAGTAGAGTTAGAGAGCTAATGCTCTACAGTACATGAAAAATCCAACGTTACACCTGTGTGGGGAAATATTGGTATTTGGTATGCGTCAGTGTGTGATCTCATCAGAATGTCGACCAGTCCTGCTCTTTCGATGTACAAAGGACTGACTGCGCCTCTACTAAAGGTATGATAGTCAGGTGGAGTGGGATGGGATGGCACTACACACAACGCTAGTCAGCGACGCCAACAGGAAGCACTGTACGCCGGCACAATCCCCTACGTGTGGCTTTGGTTTCCAGACATAAATTTCAAAGGGTGCCTGCCACTGGCACCGGGTCATTATTTACCGTTTCTGGTTTGTGTTGGTATACGAAAGTAATGTTTTTTTGTTTTTACAGCGACAAACCATTACACCTGTGAGTATAAGGTTTGGTTTGTTTTCTATGTACTTTTGCATACACAGCGCATGCGCTTAAAGGGGGTAGATAATACTGTCGTTCAGCGAAACAAAACATCCTGGCGGAAAAACAGGAAAAACAGTGTGAATTCTGGAAGGTCTCTACCTATTTCTCTGACAGGTCTCTGGACCATTCTGGCTGGTGGGTCTCTAGCCATTACTGGCATGACAGGGGTGGGGGGGGGGGGGGAGGTGGTCCCCTGACCATTCTGGTGACCGGGTCTCTACCATTTCTGGCTGACCAGGGTCTCTACCATTCTGGCTGAACAGGTCTCTACCATTCTTGGCTGACAGGTCTCTTCATTCTGGCTGGAACCGGAAGGTGGTCTCATACCATTTGTGTTGGGCTGGGCCACGCGCTCTTACAATTCTGGGCTGTGACAGGTATCTCTACCATTCTGGGTGATGACAGGGGTCTCTACCCAATGTCTGGCTCGGAGGCAGGTCGCTACCATTCTGGCTTGACCAGCGGGTCCTTCTAACGCATTATCTGGCTGACAGGTCTCTACCATTCGGGAACTGACGTCTCTCTACCATGCTCGGCTGACCAGGTCTCTACCATTCTGGCTGAACGCGACCGGGGTGTCTTCTACCCATTCTGCTGACAGGGTCTCTACCATTGGCTGACAGGCTCTGTACATCCTGGGTGGTAATCTACCATTGGGGTCGTGGCTGTCTCTAACATTATGGCTGTATCCGGGTCCTACCATCTGGCTAGGGACAGGTGCTTACAGATCCGGCTGGACCTGGGGTCTCTCATTACTGCCACATAACATTCTGGCTGACCGGGTCTCTACCATTTAGTGACTACACGAACACCAAGTCTCATCCGTTCATCCAGGGCAGTCTAATGCCGCATCCACATGTTTTGTCTGTTTCCTTGAACTGTTTCTTGATGGAGACAGCTGGCTTACAATCACCCACAGCCTGGAACAGTACCTTCGTCGCGTCTGTCATTTCCTATAGACTACGAGAAGGATGACCAGAACGTACGTCCTGCAGACTCCCCACAACGCCCAAGTACCGTACACATCCCCCCCCAGGGTCTGTCAGCACTGGATGGCAGGTAACAGGAGTGTGCAGGCAAACCCAGTCACCCCCCGGCCTCAATTGTTTGTCTGTCTGTCATCATTAAACGATCCCCCATCTGCCTCTGTCTCATGTTCACTGCGTTCCTGTCTCTCTCCCTCTGCCCCCTTTCCGTGTCCTCCCCCTCCCTCCCCCCCCCACCCCCCCCCCTCTCTTCTCCTCTCTCTCTCCTATCTCTCTCCTCTTCTAATCAAACCATTCTTATCTGTGAGTCACCATGCCGTTCTCTGGTCAAGACCAGAATGAAACGGACTGAACGAGGAAGAAAAATTACAGGAAGGTTAAAGAAGTACATGACTATTCTGACAATTATGCCCCAAATAACATTACCAGCCTCCTGACCACAAAGTCTCTCAGAACGCTGCAGGACTTCACCAACGAAAACGAACTGGGAAACGTCTCTCTAAGATTTCCACGCCTCAGGTTGTACTGACTCCTTTGGACATAAGAGAGGATTGAAACATTCCCTTTATATTGGCGCTCAATATTACAACAACATCCACGCCCCTCACCTGAATACGAGAGGACTTTAGCACAAAGAAGGGCATCGGAAACACCAATACAATTAGAGCCCCTCCTGCAGAGGACAGAGACGACGGGACGCATTGTCGCATGAAAAAATATCGGAAGAAAAAAAAACACACACCCCAATTGTCAAACCTGCAGACTGAGACATTGCCCAGCTTTGTCCTGCAGAGATTGCTGGTGTGCGTCTCATTTCCCTGATTTCTATTCATTCACACGGAAGGGCGTTTTGTCTTTGTGGTTTCTGCTGCTGGTGGATGTATGTGATGCTACTGGAAAATCATGACAGTGTGGCAAAAAGAGGGGCCTCTGTTGTTGGAGATGTTGTTATGACAAACAAAACCAAACCAACAAAGAGAACAAAAAAACACAAAAACAAAAACAGTCTTAAACAGACAGTGAAATGGGATCCACACCCACACACCCACACACACACAACACCCACCACACACACACATGACAGCAGTGAAACTGGGCTTCCTGTGTGTACAGAGCTTTTCAGCCCCGACCATCTGCAAAATAGCATTGGAATAATAAAAGGTGCTGAAATCAGCTAGTAAGCTGGGTTGGAATGGGAGAGAATGTCGGAAAAAAAAGGAAGAATAAGAAGAAAAAGTGGAAGAATAAGGATAATAAAGAAAAAAAGAATAAAGGTATAATGAAGGAGATGTGAAGATTGAAGTACATAATATCATGGCCAGTAGAAGGAAGGAAAATTGAATGTGAAAGATGGTCTAAATGTGGTCAAAAAGAAAACGATCAGGAAGGTTGCCCCTTCGTGTGGAAAATGAATATGTCAGTACCACAGGTAGGACCAAAAAGGTGTTAAGAAGAAAAAAGGGTAAGAGTAAATGGATTGTGAATATGGAGGTTGAAGGTATTAAAAACCATACATGTATTTTGTAATATGTGATTGAATTAGATATAATATTTGTTCTATATTTCAAAATAAACATGGATGAAAAATATGAGAAGTACAATGACAAGGTATGAAAGAATAAAAAAAGGTCTATTGATATGTATGCGGCGGAGAGGAGAATAAGGGGAGACTGTGGGAATTTAAAAACTATGATAAGAATTGTTCTTCTGCCCGTTTTAATTCTCTAGTAAAATTGTTTTTGTTAAAGTAGGTTCTAAAAGGTCCGGTTTTGTTTGTTGTCTGAAGATCTTGTGCAAAACGAAAGCACAAGAGAAAGTACACAAATGAGTATGACAAGCTAACCTGCATTGAGCATTGTGCAAAACACTAGAAGATAATTGGCAGAAATAGCACACCAAGGTTGAAGAAGGTATACTACACAATGTCAGTGTTTTTTCAGATCTGTGATTTATTCACGTAGAAGACAAGGAAAATTCAGTCCAGTAAAGCACACTTCTGGGAATTAGGTATGGAATATCCTTCATTGTGTTATTTTATTCTGCCCGTGTTATAGATTGCAATTCTGTGCCGTGACAAATATATATAGGCACCACCGGAGGAATGCATGCCTCTTTTGCTAATGCTCTTGAGTTATGGAATGTCACTGCATTGTGTGATGGAATGTCACTGCATTGTGTGATGGAATGTCAATGCATTGTGTTATGGAAATGTCGCTGCATTGTGTTGTGGACATGTCACTGCATTGTGTGATGGAATGTCACTGCATTGTGTGATGGAATGTCACTGCATTGTGTTATGAAATGTCACTGCATTGTGTTATGGATGTCACTGCATTGTGTTATGGAATGTCGCTGCATTGTGTTATGGAATGTCATCATGTCACTGCTTTGTGTTATGGAATGTCGCATTGTGTGCATTGCATTGTGTGATGGAATGTCACTGCATTGTGTGTGATGGAATGTCGCTACATTGTGTCATGGAATGTCACTGCATTGTGTTATGGAATGTCACTGCATTGTGTTATGGAATGTCGCTGCATTGTGTTATGGAATGTCACTGCATTGTGTTATGGATGTCACTGCATGTGTTATGGAATGTGTGTTATGGAAATGTCACTGCATTGTGTTATGGAATGTCGCTACATTGTGTTATGGAATGTCACTGCATTGTGTTATGGAATGTCACTGCATTGTGTTATGGAATGTCGCTGCATTGCATGGTGTTATGGAATGTCGCTGCATTGTGTTATGGAATGTCGCTGCAGTGTGTTATGGAATGTCGCTGCATTGTGTTATGGAATGTCACTGCATTGTGTTATGTCCATGTCACTGCATTGTGTTATGAATGTCACTGCATTGTGTTATGGAATGTCACTTGTTGTGAAGAATGTCGCTGTAGTGTGTTATGGAATGTCACTGCATTGTGTTTATGAAATGTCACTGCATTGTGTTATGAATGTCACTGCATTGTGTTTATGGAATGTCACTGCTTTGTGTTATGGAATGTCCGCTGCATTGTGTTATGGAATGTCGCTGCATTGTGTTATGGAATGTCACTGCATTGTGTTATGGAGTACTGCATGTGTGTTATGGAATGTCGCTGCATTGTGTTATGGAATGTCACTGCATGTACTGGTCCACAACACGAAAACACACACATAACATCCACTTGTGTTATGGAAACACTGCAGTACTGTTAGGGAAAGAAGAAAGCAGGACTAAAAATCCTGTACCAGTAGACAGGCGGCGTAGAGTGAAGTACAAGAGGGATTCATTTACCTGATACACACACACCACACGTGTATGAAACAAGGTGAAAACCAGGCGATTTTTGAAAACCACATGGGAGGACACACAAGGTGAGACAGAGAGACACATGAAACCGAATACACAGGAACAACAGGATTTTAAACCCACAAAACGAGAAAAAACGAAAAATGAAAAAACGTCGCAAGCATAACGATAACAAAGACCCACCAGGCCAGGCTATGCAGGACATGCGGATAAAACTGTCAGCAGCTTAATATTCTTACCGAGAAAGACAGTTCAGTGCCACTGTGGTGTGGCCCTTTATTTATTCTCCGGAATTATCTGTATGAATTCCGCCCAATGATATCTTTTTTTTCCTTTTGTGATGAAAATGAACTAGAAGAAAAAAAAAAATGTTGTGTTTAGGAGTTAGATTGTTTACATGGAATGCCTTGTCTTATGGTTTTTGTCTTTGAGAATGTGAAATACCATAGCTTCTTAGTGGTCTTTCAGTGAATGAATGCAAACTGCACCCGAACAGAAGCACCGCCAGTTTAATGGTGACAGATCTGTGAACAACGGAAATGTCCTCTTATTTTACCTCAGCCTCAACGTCTGTGAACATCTCGATCGCTTTCTTCGGGAGCGTGTCATTGGCCCCAAAGGTTTATTGGTCCCAAGGTTCGTAGGTCCCAAGGTCCGTTGGTCCCAAGGTCCCGTTGGTCCCAAGGTTCGTTGGTCCCAAAGGTCCGTTACATATTTCACAGACCTTAGGACCAACGGACCTTAGGACCAATGGCATAACCCCCTTTCTTCTCCAGGGCGTCCGTCGTCGTAACCCGCTTCGCCCTAGATCCTAACAGAATCACAAGGGCTGCACTACTTTAACCGATCAATTTCGTACAATAGCCTGAAAGAAAAAAAGAAAAAGAAACACCCGAAGATGCCTGGGGAGGACCCAGAGAAGCACTGTCTTCACCTGTCTTTAGAGCAGTCCCCTGTACCACCCTTGGAGGCCTGCGCTGTGTTGACGATGGGTACAGTCACGCGCAGGACACTCCATTAATATATCAAGGGGCATAACTGCTCCTGAACAGAGGGAAATCAGACTACAGGATGCAACTCATAACAGTCTTAAAGTAGCATCCGCATGGGTGTACCAGCCCGTATTTCATGACTGCAGAACCCACCGGCGAAAAACACCACCATCCAGCTGTCGAGCACACCCCACAGACCCAACCACCCCCCTGCCCACGGACAGATGAAGACAGTGCCACCCCAGACACAGCCCAAGCCTATCGCCATATGGTCTTATGTGCCCTCAAGAGAGAATCCAAAGGACTTTGTAGTGGTTTCCCGGGGACCGTCCCACTGTCAACAGGACTTTCCTTGTGGTCAGTGGGTCTTTCCTCACCGTCCACTGGACCTTTCTCCGGGGTCAGCCTCGTTAAGGCAAAGAAGAAAAAAAAAAACCCACCGAAGGTGCTGGGGAGGACCCAGAGAAGCACTGTCTTCACCTGCCTTTAGATCTTGCCTCGCTGTGAATGTAGGAGGAAGTCAAACCAGAAGAGTCACGATGACGAAGAATAAGTTTTTTTTTTGGCGAATCTTTCGATTGTCCTTCTAATGCCACTGAAACGGCCGTGGCCCTCAATGGAATCGATTTCCCGATCAGCAGCATTCATGACTACCTCTCACATCCCCCCGGTCCCTGGTCTTGCAGGCGTAGTGTGTTCCCTCAAACACTGGAAAGAAATGGCCTGTGGAGGTGAGCGGCATCGGGGTTCTCCCAGTTTAGACTTTTTTCCCTCAGGATTTATACCTGTTCCCTATGTCCTCAGGTGTCTATTCCCAGCAGGTCTATACTTCTGTAGGTCTATACCCCCAAACTTTAGGTCAGGTCTATACTTCTTTAGGTCTATACAAGTATTTTTAGGTCTTTAGGTCTATACTTCTTTAGGTCTATACCCCCAGGTCTAGTTTTTTTTTTTGGTCTATACCCCCAAGTCTATCCTTTTAGTCTATACCCACAGGTCTATGTTTCTGTAGGTTTATACCCCAGGTCTATACTTCTTTAGGTCTATACCCCCAGGTCTATGCTTCTTTAGGTCTATACCCCCAAGTCTATACTTCTTTAGGTCTATACCCGCAGGTCTATGCTTCTTTAGGTCTATACCCCAGGTCTATACTTCTGTAGGTTTATTCCCCCAGGTCTATGCTTCTTTAGGTCTATACCCCCAGGGATCTATGCTTCTTTAGGTCTATACCCCAGGTCTCTGCTCTCTTAGGTCTATACCCCCAGGTCTATACTTCCTTAGGTCTATATTCCCAGGTCTCTACTTCCTAAGGTCCATGTTTCCCTGGATCTATATTCCCCAGGTCTATATTCCCTTAAGGTCTATTCCCCCAGGTCATATTTCTTAGGTCTATACCCCGCAGGTCTATTCCTTTTTTTTAGGTACTCTCAGATCGATAATCCCAAGTCTATGCTTCTTTAGTTCTGTTATTCCCTCCTCTATGCTCCCACCGGTCTATATCCCTCAGTCTATGTTTCTGTAGGTTTATATTCCTCCAGGTCTATACTTGCTTAGGTCTATATTCCCCAGGTCTATGCTTCTTTTAGGTCTATGCCCCCAAGTCTATGCTGCTGCACCGGTCTGTATTCCCTCAGGTCTATGCTGCACCGGTCTGTATTCCCTCAGGTCTATGCTGCACCGGTCTGTATTCCCCAGGTCTATGCTGCACCGGTAGGTTCCCTCAGGTCTATGCTGCACCGGTCTGTATTCCCTCAGGTCTATGCTAGGTCTATACCCTCAGGTCTATGCTGCACCGGTCTGTATTCCCTCAGGTCTATGCTGCACCGGTCTGTATTCCCTCAGGTCTATGCTGCACCGGTCTATTCCCTCCAGGTCTATGCTGCACCGGTCTGTATTCCCTGGATCTATATGCTGCACCGGTCTGTATTCCCTTAAGACCTTGCTTCCCGGTCTGTCTGTATTCCCTCAGGTCTATGCTGCACCTGTATTCCCTCAGGTTTGTATTCCCTCAGATCTATGCTGCACGGTCTGATCGATAATCCCTGCAGATGTATTCCCTCAGGTCTATCTTGCACCGTCTGTGTTCCTTCAAGTCTGTTGCTGCACCGGTCTGTCTATCCTCAGGGCTATGCTGCACCGGTCTGTATTCCCTCAGGTCTATGCTGCACCGGTCTGTATTCCCTCAGAGCTATGCTGCACCGGTCTGTATTCCCTCAGGTCTATGCTGCACCGGTCTGTATTCCTCAGGTCTATGCTGCACCGGTCTGTATTCCCTCAGGTCTATGCTGCACCGGTCTGTATTCCCTCAGGTCTATGCTGCACCGGTCTGTATTCCCTCAGGTCTATGCTGCACCGGTCTGTATTCCCTCAGGTCTATGCTGCACCGGTCTGTATTCCCTCAGGTCTATGCTGCACCGGTCTGTATTCCCTCAGGTCTATGCTGCACCGGTCTGTATTCCCTCAGGTCTATGCTGCACCGGTCTGTATTCCCTCAGGTCTATGCTGCACCGGTCTGTATTCCCTCAGGTCTATGCTGCACCGGTCTGTATTCCCTCAGAGCTATGCTGCACCGGTCTGTATTCCCTCAGAGCTATGCTGCACCGGTCTGTATTCCCTCAGGTCTATGCTGCACCGGTCTGTATTCCCTCAGGTCTATGCTGCACCGGTCTGTATTCCCTCAGGTCTATGCTGCTGCACCGGTCTGTATTCCCTCAGGTCTATGCTGCACCGGTCTGTATTCCCTCAGAGCTATGCTGCACCGGTCTGTATTCCCTCAGGTCTATGCTGCACCGGTCTGTATTCCCTGTCTATTGCACCGGTCTGTATTCCCTCAGGTCTATGCTGCACCGGTCTGTATTCCCTCAGAGCTATGCTGCACCGGTCTGTATTCCCTCAGAGCTATGCTGCACCGGTCTGTATTCCCTCAGAGCTATGCTGCACCGGTCTGTATTCCCTCAGAGCTATGCTGCACCGGTCTGTATTCCCTCAGGTCTATGCTGCACCGGTCTGTATTCCCTCAGAGCTATGCTGCACGGTCTGTATTCCCTCAGGTCTATGCTGCACCGGTCTGTATTCCCTCAGAGTCTATGCTGCACCGGTCTGTATTCCCTCAGGTCTAT
>JADBJO010003265.1:324768-332268 GCA_016801955.1 Conus betulinus
AGCGATAACATCGTGCTGACTGTTTAAAAGGGAACACTTGTACGTCCAGCTACCCTAATAAGCGATTTAAAACAATGTCAGCCTGCCAAATATCTTTGTATTTTGGCAAAACTGGGCGCTTTTTAAACGCCTTTTCAGTATCCAACAAACATCAGGATGATTTCCAATGGCAGCCTCGCTGCCCCTCTCTGGTGTAAGATGAACTCAAACACTTCTCACACTGTTCATAGCACTGTAACCCTGCAACGTTTGTGAAGACAGTCGCGGAAAAGTCTTATGTCACAGGATTAGGTGCTAATTCGTCTCACGCAGTGTCATGGGCATATTTCTTCCACCTTCGTAATATGAACATTTTACACATTCCAAGTTGCTGGTCGTCAGGATTCCAGAATCAAATTTGCAACAACGTCCGTCATATCTTGTTTGTTGATTTTCTGCATGCCGGAATCAAATTTGCAACAACGTCCGTCATATCTTGTTTGTTGATTTTCTGCACGCCGGAATCAAATTTGCAACAACGTCTGTCATATTTGTTTGTTGATTTTCTGCACGCCGGAATCAATTTGCAACAACGTCCGTCATATCTTGTTTGTTGATTTTCTGCATGTCGGAATCAAATTTGCAACAGCGTCCGTCATATCTTGTTTGTTGATGTTCTGCATGCCAGAAGGCGGAATTTTCCATTTTCGCAAGGCCAGTCTTGTGTGGGTGACTGGGCAGAATCAGGTTGTAGATAAAGCGGCCAATCTCCAGCTGGATTTATAATAATCCCGTGAATGGAGCAACTGGCACACGCAGCGACACCTGATTTAACTGTGAAACGGTGTGTCTTTATATGAACTTCCCTTGCATACAGGTCGATGCCCTTGCGGGTAAATTATTTCAGAGTTTCAGACTTCACAGTTCATACATACAAATGTGGCACAACACGCCAAGACACACCCACATACAGGGATGTATAACTCTGCACCTCGCTCACTCCCATCCACCATTACCTCCAACTCCCTTCCCCTCTCAGTCAGCATCTTGGCCTCTCTCATCTTTCTCTCTATACACATCCCGTCTGATATACACATCCATGATGCCACGCACACACTAACACACGCCCTCGCACAAGCCCACGCACCCACATGTACGCACATAAGCACGCACACACACGTACACACACACACACACACACACACACACACACACACACACACACACACACACACACACACACACACGAAAGAGCACGCACGCATACGCATGCACACAGGCACACACACACACTGAAACACACACACACACACACACACACACACACACACACACACACACACACACACACACAGAGGCGTACACACACACACACACACACACACACACACACACACACACACACACACACACACACGCACGCACACACACACACGCACATACACACGCGCACACGCTCACGCGCACACGCACACACACTTGGAGCACCTGCTCGCTCGCGTTCACACACACACACACACACACACACACACACACACACACACACACACACACACACACACACATAGATATTCAACTGTACGAATACCTCTCGCCCTACATCCCTCCTTCGTCCACTTCCTCTCCTCCCTCCCTTCTACTTCCATCATACACACACACACACACACACACACACACACACACACACACACACACACACACACAACTCGCATGCGTGCACACACACACACACACACACACACACACACACACACACACACACACACACACACACAGCAGCACGCACACACACACACACACACACACACACACACACACACACACACACACACACACACACACGCACATGCGCTCGCGACTATGGATGAACTCCAGCAGTCAGTGGACGGTCTCTGGCCAGACGCATAAACTGCCGTATCACGTGGCTTTTATTTGATGTCAGTTAAACAGACCTGTTTGTTTCCCTTCGTGTTTCTCTGGTCCGGACCAGCCGTACATCAACAGCTAACATTCAGCCCTTCTATCGACTGCTCCCAGTCACCGTGACCTCGCTGCCATTTCTGGATCTTTTGAGCTTCTCTTGGTCCATTAGAATCAATCCGCCGCTCAAAACATCCATTCTGAGGGTTAGAGTGGTCACCGCGTTGTGTGTTAAGAACTCGTAGGCTGGGAAATGGCCATTGAATCGAGTGCAGCAGTCGAACTTAATCAAGACCTGAACAGATTGTACGTGGACAAGAACTGCTGTCTCTTTGTGGTCATATCCGGACAAGGTAATGACGCGCGTGAGTGATGTGTGAATCGTGAACACGCACAGGCATTCTCTCTCTCTCTCTCTCTCTCTCTCTCTCTCTCTCTCTCTCTCTCTCTCTCTCTCTCTCTCTTCTTTTACTGCAAAATGAAAGAGAATTCTAACTCGCTACTCGCTACTAAAACTAAAACGAAGAGAGGAACTGTTATCGGTTAATACACAAATGCCAGTGCAATTTCATGAAGAACACTTTGTCATGCGAACATTTTCTTTTATAATTTTCAGTATATGCACAACGCGCGTGTGTATTCTGCTTTTGTTCTTGACCTCATTGCAGATAGGTCGATGGCCTTTGCAATTAAACCATCTGAGTTTGAGCTCTCTCTCTCTCTCTCTCTCTCTCTCTCTCTCTCTCTCTCTCTGTGAAGTCAGATCAAGTCAATAATATCCTTACTGAGGATTAAAGAATAGGGACTACTGTTTACTTTACACCTTCTCTCCACAAAAGGGGAAAGCAATAAAATACAGCGTAATTATGAAGAGGGAAAAGTAGAAGCAACAACCAACTCTCATAACACACAAATTTAGCAATGAAACGATTGGTAAAGAGCCAATTTCAAATGCATTTAGAGAGAGAGAGAGAGAGAGAGAGAGAGAGTGAGAGAGAGAGAGAGTATTAGCGCTCGCGAATGTGTGTGTGCTCAACCATCAGTCGTTACCCTTCTCAGCAGTTGTCATTCTCTCCGTCCGTGCAACCATGGAGGTCTGGTCAAGTCACTATGGAGAGTCACGTGATATTGTGCCACCACTCTCCCGTCCATAGAGGTGTCTGGGCATTTCACAGACCCTGGGTTAACTTCCAGGTAGAATTGGCTCGGAATATGTCAAAGACTGAAGGTAAGAGGATAAGAACATACAGACTGATTTCCTCTGTGGAATCCGTCTAAGCCTCAAAGGTCTGTTACCATTTGCCACCGGTGGCTTTAAAGAAAAAAAAAAGTTTTGTGCTGATTTACAGACACGCCACTGTTTTTACACTCTCTTCTAATCTTAGAAAAGGTGAAGAGGCCCAGTGATGCATTGTTTATGATGAAGGCCAATCACACTATGAATTATGTCCTTATAAAGTGCTGGGACTTGATGTCAAACATAAACACTATACATCAGGCACCACGAAAATCATGTTTAGAGATGTTCCAGTTGATGTCAATTTTGAGTGCCTAAAAGACACAGACATTTTTTTTCTCTGATATTAGATTTTTCCTACGGAAGAAGTATTTCAAAGCAACTTGTGTGTTTTTTTGACAATGTTTGAATTCCTTTTTAAAACGAAAATGTGTGGAATGGCTTCGACAAAATGAAAACCTCAGTAAAGCCCTCAGTGATCGACTGGGCTCTGAACAACTTAAATTGAGTAGGCTTTGCTTTGAGCATGCATGGCACCTGCACAAAGCCGGCATATTTTCCAGGGGGGGGGGGGGGGGGGGGGGGGGGGGGGGCAGTCTGGATGGGGAAAATCGCGGGCTGTGACACGCGCGACTCGAAAAAGCGAAAGATCAAAGTAAGTATGAGGAGGTGGAGGGGGAAGGTGGACATGAAAACAGTCAGTATCACTGACGTTAATAGCGGTCGTACCTTGGAACTAAAATGGGCCAATGGCTGTAAACTCCGTGGCGATTAATGCCACTCTGATCAATAAGACCCTTCAACTGCGGTTGAAAACAAGAACCTCGGTACTTCTCGGTGGTCATCTCATCATGATGAAGGCAGATCCTTGTTGAACCAACCTTTAGATGGCAAACATACGTTGTCTAGTAACGCGATCTTGCCAGTTTTGATGACCCTTGAATTTGTATGTAGTTGTGTGATCTTTTAGTTAGCAAGCCACGTGTTGCGCTCTATGTATCTTAATGCTTAATTAAAGAATCTGAGTGATAGAAAGAAACGCGCTATATTCTCTTTTTAGCGGGTTGGGTTCGTATAGGGGGAGAGTATCCACAAATTGTTTTAACGCTGGGTGACAAGTTGTCCTGTGATGGAAATAGATCGTCGTCGATCGACGAAAATTTCACATAATACAGCTGTAATGTTCAAACTGACAATGCTTTAGCAGAAAGCAAAAGTACTGAAAGAAAGAGATATCTGAATCGAGCTCGTAGACAGTTCCAAACTCAATAAGCCGAACAATCCCTCTCAGTCGAACATAACCAAGCATCATTCTTCTTGATAAGTCCTTCTTTTAGAAAAAAAAAGATTGTTCAAACTGCAGGTGGGAATCAGGCTTGACAATCTACATCAGTGGAACACCAGCGAGCAGTATTCTGCAGGATGTGATCTCTTCCTTCAGGGAAGATCGTTTGAACTGCAAACTAGAACCAGTCTGTCGTTTGTGATCGCTAGGTGATCTCTGCAAACTACATTCTGGGTCGCAGGTTTTCATTATGAGAGGATATATAGTTCGTCACTAGTAGGCAGTCTAGATACATGAACTAATGGTCTGTTCAATTACCAGCTCGGGGGATGATGAAGTCACAGCACATACAGCGCTTTGCTCCTCTACACACGACACCTGAGCTGAACACCAGTATCCGAACAGCTGACACATGAAATGAATGCCAGTGCAGACACTGCCGACACACGTGAGCCAAATGCTTTAAAAAACGTACACTTCTGACTCAAGAGGTCAATGTCGTACAAACACTGCCGACGCATGAGCTAAATGCTATATATATATATATATATATATATATATATATATATAGAGTTATAAACAAATTATATATATATATATATATATATATATATATATATATATATATATACAATTGTTTAAACAATGTTTCCATTGTTTGGTTGCGGTGCGGTGCGGGCAACAGAAAATTCTACTTGTGAATATATATATATATATATATATATATATATATATATATATATATATATATATATATATATATATATATATATATATATATATATATATATATATATATATATATATATATATATATATATATGCAGCTCAAAAATTAGCTGAACACCTGTACACATCCGCTGGGTTTCCAGTTACGTCATGAATTTGTTTTGTTTGTGCTTGTAAATCATAGCGTTTGTTAACTGAGAAGACAGAGCAGTGGGGATGATTTCACTGAGAAGACAGAGCAGTGGGGATGATTTCACTGAGAGAGACAGAGCGGTGGGGATGATTTCACTGAGAAGACAGAGCAGTGGGGATGATTTCACTGAGTAGACAGAGCAGTGGGGATGATTTCACTGAGAAGACAGAGCAGTGGGGATGATTTCACTGAGAAGACAGAGCAGTTGGGATGATTTCAGATTTACCGAATATTCAGAAACACACGCAGCGTCATAGAGAATTATCCACAACAAAGGTATTGACAGAAAAAAATAATAATAATAAAATCTGACAATTCCAAGTTTTGCCCATCATTCTTAGAGTATAACCTTTCAGCTTCGTTCATTATCTAAGGAATTTTATGCTCGTCATTCCTTACAGTAAAGGTTCAAAGACAGGTATTCACTTGCTTTCTTTTCATGCACCCCATGAAGAGTGCTGTGGGGAGGGTGGCATAAAGAGTGCTGTAGGGAGGGTGGCATTATGAAGAGAGTGCTGTGGGGAGGGTGGCATTATGAAGAGAGTGCTGTGGGGAGGGTGGCATTATGAAGAGAGTGCTGTGGGGAGGGTGGCATTATGAAGAGAGTGCTGTGGGGAGGGTGGCATAAAGAGTGCTGTAGGGAGGGTGGCATTATGAAAAGAGTGCTGTGGGGAGGGTGGCATAAAGAGTGCTGTAGGGAGGGTGGCATTATGAAGAGAGTGCTGTGGGGAGGTTGGCATAGAGTGCTGTGGGGAGGGTGGCATAAAGAGTGCTGTAGGGAGGGTGGCATAGAGAGTGCTGTGGGGAGGGTGGCATAGAGAGTGCTGTGGGGGGGGGTGGCATAGAGTGCTGTGGGGAGGGTGGCATAGAGAGTGCTGTGGGGAGGGTGGCATAGAGAGTGCTGTGGGGAGGGTGGCATTATAAAGAGAGTGCTGTGGGGAGGGTGACATTATAAAGAGAATGCTGTGGGGAGGGTGGCATAGAGAGTGCTGTGGGGGAGGTGGCAGGGTTATAAAGAGCGTGCTGTGGGGAGGGTGGCATAGAGAGTGCTATGTGGAGGGTGGCATTATGAAGAGAGTGCTGTGGAGAGGGTGGCATAGAGATTTCTGTGGGGAGGGTGGCATAGAGAGTGCTGTGGGGAGGGTGGCATTATAAAGAGAGTGCTGTGGGGAGGGTGGCATTATGAGAGAGTGCTGTGGGGAGGGTGGCATAGAGAGTGCTGTGGGGAGGGTGGCATTGTGAGGCATAGGGTGGCATAGAGAGTGCTGTGGGGAGGGTGGCATTATGAAGAGAGTGCTGTGTGGGAGGGTGGCATAGAGAGTGCTGTTTGGAGGGTGGCATAGAGTGCTGTGGGGAGGGTGGCATTATGAAGAGAGTGCTGTGGGAGGGTGGCATATGAAGAGTGCTGTGGGGAGGGTGGCATTATGGGAGTGCTGTGGGGTGGCATTATGAAGAGAGTGCTGTGGGGAGGGTGGCATGAAGAGAGAGTGCTGTGGGGAGGGTGGCATTATGAAGAGAGTGCTGTGGGGAGGGTGGCATAGAGAGAGTGCTGTGGGGAGGGTGGCATTATGAAGAGAGTGCTGTGGGGAGGGTGGCATTAGAGAGTGCTGTGGGGAGGGTGGCATTATGAAGAGAGTGCTGTGGGGAGGGTGGCATTATGAAGAGAGTGCTGTGGGGAGGGTGGCATTATGAAGAGAGTGCTGTGTGGGGAGAGGGTGGAAGAGAGTGCTGTGAAGGGTGGGAGGGTGGCATTATGAAGAGAGTGCTGTGGGGAGGGTAGCATTATGAAGAGAGCGTGCTGTGGAGGTGGGTGTCATTATGAAGAGAGTGCTGTGGGAGGGTGGCATTATAAAGAGAGTGCTGTGGGGAGGGTGGCATTATGAAGAGAGTGCTGTGGGGAGGGTGGCATTATAAAGAGAGTGCTGTGGGGAGGGTGGCATTATGAAGAGAGTGCTGTGGGGAGGGTGGCATTATGAAGAGAGTGCTGTGGGGATTATGATTAGAGAGTGCTGTGGGGAGGGTGGCATTATGAAGAGAGTGCTGTGGGGAGGGTGGCATTATGAAGAGAGTGCTGTGGGGAGGGTGGCATTATGAAGAGAGTGCTGTGGGGAGGGTGGCATATGAAGAGAGTGCTGTGGGGAGGGGTGGCATAGAGAG
>JADBJO010003265.1:337268-339768 GCA_016801955.1 Conus betulinus
CTATGTTCTCTGATCATGCATGCCACCTGCGCAAGGCTGGCAAGTATTGACTAGATTGTCCGTGGGGGAGAGTCTGGAAGGGATCAGTTTGGGGTGTGACACATGCTCACCAAGTGACAAAGCGACTTGGAAAAGCAAGAGGTCAAGGTAAGGAGGAGGAGGAGAGGAGGGGGGTGGGGGTGGGGGGGGGGGGGGGGGGGCACGACAACAGACGGCAACACTGACGTTAACACCGGTCGTACCTTAGGCCTGGAATGGGCCAATGGCTGTAAACTCCGGGGCAGTTAATGTCACTGTAATCAATAAGACCCTTCATCTGCGGCTGAAAACAAGGAGGACCTCGGTCCTTCTCGCTGGTCATCTCACCATCATGAAGGCGGATTCTTATCGAACCAGCTTTCAGATGGCGAACCCACGTCGTCTACTAACGCGATCTAGCTGATCTTGATGACCGTCGTGTTTGTATTTAATTTGTGTGATCTTTATTTAGCGATCCAAGGTCGTTGCATGATGCTCAATGATTTTGAGTGACGAAAGAAACATGCACTGTAAACGTTCTTGGTTCGTGTAACGGAAATTATTCAAAGACTCATTTAATGCCGATTGACAACTCTCCTGTGGTCGACCTCAATTCTATATGATACAACTGGAACATTCAAATTCACAATGCTCACCGACTGTTCCACACAGTTCCAAACTCACCAGGCCGAACAATCTCTCTCAGCTGAACACCAGCGAGCAGCATTTTCCTTGATGAATTCTCTTCTTTTAGAAAAGATCTTTCAAACTTCAGGTACGAATCAATAGGCCTGGCAATTTATCTAAGTCGAACAAGAGCAAGCAATATTTTGTGCGATCGTTTCAACTTCAAATTAGATTCTGTCGTTCGTGGTGGCTCGGTAATCTCTGCAAACGAGTTTTTGGACCACGGATTTCATTACGAGAGGATCTATGGTTCGTCATTAGTTGGCGGTCTAGTTGCACGAACTACTGGTTTGATCAATTACCGGCAGGCTTTACCAGATCAGGGGATGATGAAATCACAGCACACGCAGTGCTCTGCCCCCCCCCCCCCCCCCCCCCCCCCCCCCCCCCCAGGCCCCAGGCGTTTGTCGACACCTGAGCTAAACGCCGGTACTCACGTCAGTTGTCCGTCACTCAGCACCCGCTGGTTGACCCGCCAAGGACGCGCATACAGTGGCGTATTTCCCAGTTCGAAGGGATCAGAGACTTTCGTCCTTAGTTTGCATTGTCCTTCAAGATCATTTGTCTTGCCTGAAGAAGACCAAATAGGTCGATACGCGTTGTTTGTGTTTGTTTATGTTTTCGTTCGGCAGCACAGTAATTCCGTCTTTGCTCTCTTTAAGAAGACAGCGATGGGATGGTTTCCAAATTTGCCGAACATTCCGAAAACACACACAGCGCCATTTAAAATTATCCATGATAAAGGTATTAGCAGTCAAAAATGCAATTCTGAGAATTAAAATATGTTTGATGATAAATTCACTTCAATTTTTTAATAGGAATTTCATTCATGCCATTCTTTACTGAGCTTGCTCACTCATTGTGCACGTATGAGAGAAAGGCAGAGACTGCAGCAGTGGGCAAGGTGACTGAACATTTACAAACATGCGAGTGAGTGGACAGGAAACCAAAGGTGAAACCAACCATCGTGAGGAGGAGGTGTGGGGATGGGGGCATGGGGAGGAAGTGAGGGAGAAGCCATCGAGATGGATGAGGAATGGGGGAGAAAGTAAGGGTATGTAATGGGAACACAGATGGTATTACCTCCAACGCTTTATGAAATCAATTTTGACGCTAATTGTTCTTTTGCAACGTTCTAATGTTTCTGCTCTCGTATACTACCCGTCTTAAGCACTGGGGGATAAACAGAACAGATCTTGCATTAGCTTGTGTCATAGGAATACAATCTAAATGACATATATTACAAAATGGGCACACAGAGATAGTTGTGCTGGGGCGGATCAAGTTTTGTAGCCATCAGCACTTTACTGTCTCTTATCCACAAACCAGATTAGAACTCAATAAGCCGTTATATCAAAAGTGGATAGGGGACTGGGAATCCCTGCTTGCCATGAAGTCATGTGCAGCCTCCTGTCAGGGACACTCATACATATGTACTGCCCAGGGCATGCAGATGTCAAAGGAAGTGAGAGAGCAGACACACTGGCAGGTAATGCAACGACAAGAACTTGATTACAGCTTGGCCCGATTTAATGTGATAACGAAATCTGAAGAATCATCGAAACAAACAAGATCGAAGCCACTATACCATGAGCTCAACATCAGGAGAGAAGTGGTTGCACGCCCAGACTTAAATGTAGAGCAAAAAAAACGCCACCAACTAAACAAAATATTGAAATAATCTCAAGGCAACAATGTAAAGACAGATAGAAAATGGGGTAGACTCCTACTGCGCCTTTCCGATCACACAAATGACCAACATACGTCTGCTTAGATATAACTTTGAAATTCTCAG
>JADBJO010003265.1:344768-352268 GCA_016801955.1 Conus betulinus
TACGGTCAGCCGTGTTTCCCTGATGAGTCCAATCCAACCGACACAAAGGTCTAGGAACAGGCATACAGATCTGCCTTCGAGAGGAATTGTGACAGTTCTTTAATGCAGCTAAAGAAGGATTTTCATATTTAAAATATTCATTTTCTTCAACTTGTGTTCCCATAAATTTCAAATCTTTGCCAAGTCATTACCACAATGATGGAAGAACTCTTAAAACCTGCACTGGTTTCACCCACTACTTAAGTGTTCAGTATATATATATATATATATATATATATATATATATATATGAGAGAGAGAGAGAAAATTTTTCAAGAAATTGAAATATCTCTGGAGGTCGTCGTTGTGACATATATTCTCGAATTATTGGTGAACACATTAACGTTGCGATCTCGCTGTGGGATTTGTGTAAAGCGCCTCCTTGTGGTTTATTTTGATTATTGTCATTTGACTGTTTCCATTTGTCAGCCTTTTGCTTTCCTTCTCTTTTGCATGTCAGTTCAGACCATCCCTAAGGAAAGAAAATAAACTGAATCAGTTTGATGTAAATCCATTTTCTCAGTTAGAATGATAACGTCGTCATGATTAATGGTTTCATTGTAACAGACTACACACACAAACAAACGCGCGTGTACACGCGCACGCATGCACAGAGATAATTCCATAAGCATGTTTTGTTTGCAGATGGATGACGTTTCTAAAAAAAAATATTCACGTAGTGGGACATGTGATACCGCATCTGGGGATAGGACTTGGAGATAGGAAACGTGCAAGGTACTAGGGAGGCAGGGAGATCACTGTTAAAACAGTGGGCTGCTTAATGACTGATTAAAAAAAATCTGTGTGCCTGCAGCATCCGTCAGCCTTTTTTTCTCGACTTTTTAGAATTGAAATGACTGTCTTCATTTTGCCTCGGCCTATCCCCAGAACCCACGTCTTCCCCGCAAGTTTTTATGCTCTCATTCTTTTCTTCTTTTTTTTTACGTGTTTGTTGTTTTACATTATTTCTTCTCCCTGCATTCCTTTTTTAAGCTCAAAGGAGTAACACGTTTTTAATACAGTCAGTCCTATTCTCTCTACACACAGGACAAAGAATCCTTACCTTTATCATTTGGTACGATTGCTTAAGATGATAATTGTTTTCTCTTTGTTCTGGTGTTCATAGACTCACGACTCAGAGTAACGCATGTTCTTACAGAATGTTTAAACTTACATGATGTCAGACTTTGACACCTCACCGCAGACTCCATGAACATTTTGTTTCAAGATGTTCCAAGTGATGTGGTTGTTGGGTTTTCGATACAGGTCAGCTTTTTTTTCACCTGTCGTAAGATTTTATGTATGAATGAGTTTAAAAGAAAGTGACAGCCCTGATGTGGTTCCTTGCGGTCGGCTGGACTTTGAGCAACATCATCTCTCTCATTCACATGCTCTGCTGTTTCTGGTACTCACATTTAAAAAATAATAATAATGAATACTTATATAGCGCCTATTCTCGGCTAGACGCCAAGCTCTAAGCGCTTTACAATCAACACTCGTTTACACAACGGGCTGCCTACCTGGGTAGTGCCGACTGAAGAGCTGCCAGCTGGCGCTTCATTCAGTAGTTTTCCCGTGCCATCCAGTCAGTATCGTTCAATATCGATCACTCATTTTCCTTACCCCCTGCATTCTTTCCATTTCTCACTCAGGGTGCATGCTATGTGTAACGTGTCACCCATACCAACGGCCAAACTGGCCTACTCTTCCGAATGTTGGTGATGAGATTTAACGTGTGTGTGCAAGATGTTATGCTGCGTTCACACACGGAACCTCGGTTTATAGTCTCATTCGAAGGACTGTATGGGAAATGGAGTCAGAACCAATGTTAACTCCGAGGGAAAAATCCCTCTGTACCGAAACGCCCCGGCGGAGGTTCGAACCCGCAACCCCAGGATCACCAAGATTACGAGTCAGGCGCTTTAACCAACTGAGCTATTCCGGCTCCCCAATTTGTCTGGGTGTCTCCTTATTTAGCTTGTTTGGGCTTGACTGTGGCAAATTGAGGGACAACCCAGAATAAAACGAAAGGGATGAAAGAAATGCCACTAGGTGGCCAATAAACTGAAAAAAAAAAATGATTGAGAATTCAAAAGCAACGCATTTTGATCATTAACGTTTTGAAGGGAGACAAATAAACATGACAATTATCCCATTTTCAACCATATCTTGATGTCACTGGCTCATTAAGCAGTCTTTCTTCATCAGGTCGTAACTTTGGAGCGACACTTAATCAACCTTTCATATTCAACTCCGTCCTATTGTTTCCACGTGTCATTCCCCATTTTTAGGACTCCTCCAAAACTCATGTCTGTGTGCGCACTTGCACTTGTGTGTGTGTGTGTGTGTGTGTGGTGTGTGTGTGTGTGTGCGTGTGTGTGTGTGTGTGTGTGCGTGTGTGTGTGTGTGTGTGTGTGTGTGTGTGTGTGTGTGTGTGTGTGTGTGCCCGCGCGGGGGGCATTTTCGTGTGTGTGTGTGTGGGGGGGGGGGGGGGGGGGGGGGGGGGGGGGGGGGGGGGGGGGGGGGGAGCTCCTAGCTGCGTCCTGGCTAGTTTGAGTCTCCTGCAGCTCCTAGCTGCGTCTGGCTAGTTTGTTTGTCTCTCTCTCTCTCTCTCCTCTCTCTCTCTCTCTCTCTCTCTCTCTCTCTCTCTCTCTCTCTCTGTTTTCCAGCTTTCTCTCTCACCCCCCCCGTCCCTTGTCGTTTACAATGCTTTTTGGTGCATATTGTATTTCATTTATTGTGTTTTCTCTTGTTCATTTCATTCATGTGCAACACACAACTATATACAATCCCATCCTCCCCCTCCTCTCACTCTCCTTCCCCTCCCTGTCCTCTTCTCTCTCTCACTCTTCACTCTTCCTCTACTTCCATTCTCTCTCTCTCTCCCCCCTCTCTTCCCCCCCCCCCCCCCTCTCCCTCTCTCCTCTCTCTCTCTCTCTCTCTCTCTCTCTCTCTCCTTCCTTTTCCTCCTCCTCGCTCAACTCTACCCTCTTCCTCGTGCCATATTCCTCGAACTCAACTCACCCTCTCTCCCACTGTCCCTCTGTCAACTTCATTCACCACTTTGGCTTCACAAGGGGAGTGCTGTCTGTACTGTTTTTATTGTTTTGTCGCCGAGGAAGGCATATTGCCGAAAATGTCTTGTCTTGTTTTGTGTCGTGCATTAAAACTTCACACTTCACACTTTGGTTTGTGTGCTCTTTCGCTTTTTCGTCTTGTCTGTGCCTTTCCACTCATTTGTTCTGAACATTTTTTTGTTCTTTTGTCTTGCTCCCCAAATTGTCTCATCAGAAACATTCGAACAGTGCAAAACCATGCTGTTTGCGTCATGTTTCACGCTCCTATATTTGTTTTATGACTTCACTTTTGCGTTTTTGCATCTTTAGGTTTCTGTTCAGTAAAGGGTCTGCCGCAAAAACTGCGACTCTCTTCTCCTATCCTCAATGTCTGACTGACCTGTTGTACCTGTATACCCAATCACGTGAACATCACCCTCAGTCTGATGCTCGGCATTTTCCATTTCCCTTAGACCGCACTGAAACTGTTGGTCACCCTTGCTTTGCTTATCACACATTTTCAGTTCAAACCAGCTTCCACATCAGCTTTCGTCTTCCGCCTCTTTGCCCTCTTGGAAACAAATTTCAAACTTTACGTTTCCTTCTTAGGAAAGCAATATACAATACGTATGCTGGTGTAAGATATTACTGTTGTTTTCCTGAATACTGGTGTCGTTTAATTTGTTTACTTTTTGACTGAAATCCACAATGGGTTTATATGATTAGGCATTATGCCGTATCCACATTTTGAAAAAAAAAGATTAATGAAAATGACAATAATAATGACAAAAGACCTTTTCTTTCTGCTCAGCTGATGAGCAGGAAGTGTTATCCTCCCTTGGCAAAGGAAACAAAGAAGAGGAAGGAATCTTCATTAACTAAAAGAAAGGAGAATGTCTTAATATATTTCACATATAAATTAGAGAGAGAGAGACAGACAGACAGACAGACAGACAGAGATAGAGATAGAGAGATGGTTGGGAGGGCATCTGTCGAGTAAGTAGTCAGACTCTTCTCTCTCTATCTCTGCCTTTGTCTGTCCCCCCCCCCCCCCTCTCTCTCTCTCTTTCCCTCCCTCTCTCTGTCTGTCTGTCTGTCTGTCTGTCTGTCTGTCTGTCTCTCTCTCTCTCTCTCTCTCTCTCTTTCTCTCGCACTACATGGAATTAAATACACGCACGTGGACACACTCACTAACCCCCTCTCCCCCCTCACTCACACACCCACCCTTACATACACACCACATTCGCGAACACAGATACACATAATATCATATAAAATGCAGCCCATCACCCAACCCCTCTTCTCAGCCAGGATTGAAAGAGTAGACAAAGAGAATAATTTGATATCTAGCTGTCTTCTTTTCAATAACAGACTGTACACAATCTCTCTACGGATTGTCAACCGAGTTATCTATAACGTTTTATGTCAGTGGACAACGGGCATGTGCTTAGTGGTGTCTGCGTCTCTCTGCATATTGAAAGATGAAAGGGATAGGACTAATTCCCATCACATGGGATCACGACCCTGGTATACGCAATAGAGACCCATTGAAGGATAAACGCACGAACACCAGACTTCAGGAAGACCTGAAAATATGAAGTATGTCATAAACCCTAAAGCCATCCGTATCAGCAGAGCGCACCTCAGAAATAAAGACTGATTCAATGCCCTGCTTAGCTCTAGTTGATCATCACGTTCATCAGACGTTCCCGCATTAAAGAGCAAGTCCATTTGCCGCATTGTTTCCACATTTCCAGCCATGGCCCGTGCCGCGACCAGCAGCAACAAACCTGCATGTGAACAGACACAGCTCAGGGGATGTGAAATCAGGCCCGGCAATCTACGCAGGATCAGAGCGATGCCATATATGGGTCAAGCAAGGGCCAGAGTTCAGTAATGATTGTGAGCGTCCTTTGTCACACTGTCAGGTCTGAGAAAGTCTCAGATTGAAGAGGTAATGATATTCGTTTTTCACGGCATGTTCCGTAATGGATACTCTTACTCTATTCCACATTACAGATATACAGCTGGATATTGCTCCGTCACTTTCTAGACAGTTGAGAATGTGATATTAACCCAGCCAGCCAGCCAGCAAATGAGAGAGAGAGAGAGAGAGAGAGAGAGAGAGAGAGAGAGAGAGAGAGAGAGAGAGAGAGAGGAGAGAGAGAGAGTGAGGGATGCTAAATGAAAAATTTGAGGTACTCCAAGTAGTCTCTCTCTCTCTCTCTCTCTCTCTTCTCTCTCTCTCTCGTCCTCTCTCTCTCTCTCTCTCTCTCTCTCTCTGTAAACGCGTTTTTGTTTCAACACACATATACTGATACACGCTTGCGCGCGAGGGTGCTTACGCATATCTCACAAGAGAAACAGGCACAGTTGGTACAGAGCCAGAGGCATAGGAGGCGCAACGAGAGAGAGAGAGAGAGAGAGAGAGAGAGAGAGAGAGGAGAGAGAGAGAGAGAGAGAGGAGGACACTTTTGACACTGATATTGTATTGTCATTACCAAAGAAGTCTTTTGACAAGAGGGTAGGGGATAGCGGAACAATAATGTTTACCTCTTCCTTTCCTTGCAAACAAACAGTACACATTTATTTCCAGTGTGTATCAAATAAAAGGTTTACAAAAACAAGTAAAATAATCTAAATTTCGTATGTTCTCTCACACAGGAGTAATACAGTAACGATAAAAAAAAGACACACAAACAAATAAACACAACAGGAATTGTAAGGCTGACTCGACCATCCACTTTAAACAAGTGATGATGATATTGTACCGCGCCGTTCTGTCAAAACAGGTCAAGCAGGTTCACAGGTTCAGGTTGAGGCCAGGGGACACGCGGTAGTGTGAACGACAGGAACCTGCGTTCAAGCGCCTCCAAACATGAATAGAACAGGTCTTGACCATCCAACTCAGTGGGCGTTTTCAATTACAATGTCGATAACTTATATAGTAAATCACATGATGCTTTTTCATAAATTATGTAAATACATTTGATTACGTTTCTCTCACTGAAACGTTCATCCATCGGCTTGTCGTTTGACTATAGGAATACATTCACTGATTATCTCAAGTTTCCTGTAACATCAATGAAGTTATCAGTTCATGGAGAGAGAGAGAGAGAGAGAGAGAGAGAGAGAGAGAGAGAGAGAGAGAGAGAGAGAGAGGAGAGAGAGAGAGATGCTTTTTTATGAGCCTATATTCTTCATTATCCTTTATCATATATTCATTTGATATTCAATTTTTTTTCCCTCCTTCCCCTAAAATATAACCCATGCCAAACTCTGTCTACGTCCAAACATTATGAGGAAAGGTAGAAAAGCCAAATCCCGAACAAAGTGAATGATTTGTCTCCTTTTAGATAACGCTGGCTCCTTGATTAATGGGACTGAATTGATGGATGATTTTGAGATGAGCGGAAACACTCCTACGCATGCCAGCACACACACACACACACACACACACACACACACACACACACACACACACACACACACACACACAAAGAGGCAAAACTGAGAAGAGAACACCATACAAATCATTGGACTGCTTTAATCCACAGATTTGTTTTTCACTCCATCCCATCATCAAAATTAATTAGGTTTGCGTGAGATGCACCCCTATCTCCATTCCCACTCTGCTCCCCTGTTATCTCCCCCCCCCCACACACACACACACTTCATCCCAAACTCCCAATTACTATCTGCTTAAAGGCCAGCCTCAGCTGGCTTGCTCATGCTTCTTTGAACCAAGTTCCCACAGGCATTATCCAATGTCAGTGCATTTGTTTTTGATTCTAGTGGGAAGTAGAACAGTCGCTGAAACAAAGCTGGATGTTGCTGGTGTGAAATGGACAACACACACCTATGGCTGTTATTACATCAAATCACATTGATCTGATATTTCACGTTTTTGTCTAATGTTCTGCTCCATTTATCTAGCGTGGAGGGACTGTGTTCATTAAAATTGTTGAATTCGCCCAGTTCTGCCCCTGCGTCCCCAGTGCCATCAATCAATGAACCCATTTCGTTTATTTTTTTTAGCAACAATTGTTCGGCTTTCGAAAGGAATGATCCCCGTGTGGCAGTGTCCTGATTGGAGGAGAGGGCACAGACAGAGGCAGCCAATCAGCATCCATTGTCAGTGAATGAGCTTCAAAGACAGCCTGATGTTGACTAGCCTGTGTCTGTAAAGTGACAAATCCTGATATTGATGGCAGGCAAAGGAATGAAAAATGCTATGGTGCCATCAGTTAAAAAAAAAAAAAACCCTGATGTTTATGACAGGCAAAGGAATGAAAAAAACTCTATAGGAGAGTAGCCGGTAGAGATGTTGGAAACGGTTAAGGAACAGGGGTGTGGTTTATGAAATCTTGCATTTTGAGAGAGGAGAGAGAGAGAGAGAGAGAGA
>JADBJO010003265.1:354768-365617 GCA_016801955.1 Conus betulinus
TTTTGAAAAGACAGTATTTCTATACTTAGATCCTTTGTACAAAAAAAACAGACACCTTTTGAAAAGACAATATTTCTCTACTTAGATCCTTTGTACAAAAAACAGACACGTTTTGAAAAGACAGTATTTCTATACTCAGATCCTTGCAAAAAACAGATATGTTTAGAAAAGACAATATTTCTATGTTTAGATCATTTGTACGAAAACAGACACCTTTTGAAAAGACAATATTTCTATATTTAGATCCTTTGTATAAAAACAGACACATTTTGAAAAGACAATATTTCTATGTTTAGATCCTTTGTACGAAACCAGACACATTTTTTAGACAGCTCTCTCAGGAGATGCAGCAGCCTTAATTTAAAGGGAGGCTACTGTCTATTATATTGAGTTCAATGCAAATCCTGTCAAGCTGAGAAGAGATTGGCAGCACGCAATGAAATATGTGAAGGTTGTGCTGTTTTCTTTTATTTTGTCATTCCATCTTTTGATCACGCCTCGTCCAATTTATCCAGTCCTGTTTTTCTTGCAGGTTGTAAAACTGTTTTCAATGAAAACTGTGGGAAGCACTGACGTTTATTGGATTTTTCAATGCCTCCTCCTTTACGCATTTTCTTTTCATTTGGTTTTCACATTTATATTTAAACCCACAGGTTAACTATCATTCTGTGCTCTCGGCAAACCACACCCTTTTAACTCTGTCTGTCTGTGTCTGTCTGTCTGTCTGTCTGTCTGTCTGTCTCTCTCTCTCTCTCTCTCTCTCTCTCTCTCTCTCTCTCTCTCTCTCCTTTCACACGAGAATTCCTTTCCGCCGAAGATCGGAAAAGTCCAAAAACGCTGCAAACAGAAGGCAAATGACTGCTGGTTGATTACACGTAGTATGTCCTGCCGAAAAAGTCTTTTTTTTTTTTTTAACAAAAAATACAATTTTTCAGATGTCATATGTTTTTTTCCTTCGCAGGCTGTAAGCCGATTTCATTTGGTTTGAGACGATTTACTCAAGTCAGTGAGTTTGCCGTTTTACATGACGAAAGGCAGTGGTCACAACCCGCATATTGAATCCACGTAGATGATGACACAACAGTTTTGTTGTGCCTAACCAATAGTTGCACAAACATCAAGCAAAATGTACCTGCTTAGACAGTCTGCAGAGAACCATACCACATTGCATGTTCTGGGCTGTAAAAATGACGAACAGCACACATGATAGGCTGCTATGACAACGGTATCCTACGTTTCTCTTGGATGTCTACATAGACTTGCGTGCTATGAAAAAAAACAAAAACAAAAAAAAAACGCCCCTATGACAAACACATCTCAGGTTACATGTGTGACAAAACTGTGGATTTAGTCAAAAACACTCAATAGTTAAAGGAGATAAATCCCAGCTCTAATCTTTAAGTTTTGTGTAAATCTTTTCTGTACTGCTCCTTCCCTTTTCCCTTATGCTCTATCCTTTATTCTATTTGATTTAATGCTTACCGTAATTATACTGTTTGAGTCATGTATGATTCTTTCCCATATTCCCTTTCCATGTTCCCTCCTACTCTATCATCTGATCTTTCTGGTTTAATGCCTACCTTATCGTTTCAGTTACTTTGTGTCTTTATATCAACGCACGACATTTTGGGGGTAAAATCATGTGAATTGTAGTGAACCACAAAGTAAACAGTCACACAAACTGTATCATCAGTGGTTGGTTTTAGAATTAGATCTTTTAGTTGCCAGTGACAAGGGGATGTTTAAAAGAGAAGAGATATCTTTCAGTTTGTTTAGATGCAAGCAGAATATTCAGGTTATTTTGTATGAGACACGCATTTCACCAAAAGAAACCAGCGACACAATAGAGCACAATGCCACTACTGGTGACTACCCGAATAGCCTGATGAAGTTAGTTGCCCACTGGGATTGAATGATGCCCTTCTGCTGTTTTGGCATTTTTCTTCTTTCCTCCTCTTTGCCAACGCCTTGGTCTACACGGTCAGTCCGCCCCTTGTGATAAACAGTGCCGTTGTCTCCAGCTCTTGTAGACAGCCGTAGAGCTTTGTCATTAAAGCTGCCTCTGTTGGTCACACCTCTCTCCTTGGCTGATCATGTAGTGGGCATTTTTTGGAACATATGCTCCACTGACTGTTTTTTCCTGCTCTCAAGGACAGACTGGAGAAGGTACCACCTTCAGCTTTCGACACAAGTGACTGTTAAGTCTGTTCTGCATTTCAAAGAGGCGGATAATGGGGTAGAAACATTTCCACAAATTGTGCAGTACGTTTTTTGTCAGCGATGAAGAGTTAGACTTGCCATACTTTGCTAAAACACATGTTTCTTATACTCAGAACCCATAGCTGCCAGACCCATGCAGTCACTATCATTTCACCTGTATTTTCCAACAATAGCGGGAGGTCAGAAGCTAAAGGTAACAATGTAGAGATAGTGGAAACTTTGAGACCATAACTGTTCTGTAATGAGGAAGAGGATAGGAACTGGACTGGCGATTCAAAAATTTAAGTTGTAATCCTCCTGTTCGTCAAAAACCTTCTGTAAGCAGACTGATTCGTATTAACCTTAGATCACTGGGATGCGATGTACAGTTCTTCAACTGCAAGGGATGGAAAAGACAGGAACAGAGGATAACATCTGTTTATCAGATAGAGCTGTTGGGCATTTGATTTCAGAAAAAAGCAACAGTAAAACATATAGAACTGCCTGGTGACAACTCCTGAGTCATGTTTTTCATACATAGAAGGTGAGTGGTTAACAAATTCAGAAGGGTAATGCTATTTGGAAGAGAATACGCGCCTTCTGACAGCAAAGGAGAAATAAACAGACTACCAAAGCAGATTATTCCTCGGGGGGGGGGGGGGGGGGGGGGGGGGGGGGGGGGGGGGGGGGGGGTGGGGGGGGGTGGGGGGGTGGGGGGTGGGGGGGGGGGGTGGGGGGCCTTCAATTAAGTGATTAGAAGATTGAGAGTGAAGTCCCAACATTAAAAAAAAATGACGCATGTTCATATCTTCTACTGACTTTGGCTTTCCTTGAGAGATAGGCTAAGGCTAAAGAAATCCCTCATGCTGGTTAGATCCACAAGCTGCTTCACAATCTGGAACAAGACCAATCAGATGGGTTGTTATTTTACCAAATGGCCTATGGTGAGTGATGCCGATAGATATTGTGTATACTGAAATGAAGCTCTTTCCAGAAATGGACCATACAGCTGACAGATGTCAAAGAAACTAATTACCTGCATCGCCTATGGCACAGACCACAGAGTGTTTATCTTGCATTGCACAAACTACGGAGACTATCAGCGTTTCTCGTGGACAGTCAGTCGCGCGGCAGTATTACTCATACTTTGAAAGGTGGAAACATTTATTTACTACAGAGAATTGTCATCTTGTTTCATACGGTTGATAAGGCTGTCTCGGTGGTTCTGGAGATTGATTAATAACCAGACTTGTTTGACAGAGAAAAAAAAAAATCTATATTTATGAAAGAAGTCTTCTGAAATTGGAAACGCAGTTACCCAGGTACATGAAATTGTTCGTGATTTATGAATATTTCTGTTTAAAAGGAAAGAAGATAACGAACAAGATATGTTTGACATTATTCGACAACTTTGAAAACAGGCAAAGCATATAAACTTACTCCCAGTTTATCCTGAATACGCGTGAGATATTCATTATATAAAGAGGAAAAAACTCTTGGGGGCTGGTGTAACCGTTAGTAATGGCTATTCTGGTAAACATTGACCATCATCTGTGACCTATAATGAACATACTTACACATTTTCAGAAAGATCGGCCAAGAACTTCCTGAGATTTTCCATAAAAAAAGAACACCATCACGGGCCGTTAGTAAAGGCTACAACGGTAAACATCATCATCATCATCATCATCATCATCATCATCATCATCATCATCACATCATCATCATCCTCATCATAAAAAAAAAAAAAATGAATAAAAAATAACAATGATGACAAGAAGAAGAAGGTGGAGAACAATAAAACTGCTAAGTGTGTACAAAGCTGCATACCCTTGAAACAGGAAACGATAAGGGGAAGAGAGAAGGAAAAACATTGAATGGAAGAATTATATGTGTCCGAAATAAAATCAGAGGAAGAAAAGGGGGCGAATAGATGAAAAAACAAAGAATAAAATTGAAAAAGAGAAAGAACTTAGTAAGATAAAGTGAGAATAACTGTACCACATATGTAACAAAGATGAGTAGTTTGGTTATGTGATTGTGGAGAGTATTGGGGGCCAGCGCTGTGGGGGTGGACAGGTACATGCCATTTTTAGATCTTGATGCTAAGTGGGCGGAGGGTACCCAGTCTAGCAGTGAGATAGAATTCCTGCACGGTGCACCACTCAAACGTTGTCAATGTCATTGCCAAAGCACCAGGACATTTGACATAACTGATGATGTGTTGGGGGGGGTAGATTGAAGAACAAAGCGCTGGTTTAGGCTGGTGAGAGACGAATGTCGGCCAGATGTCCAGACATTTTTGGCATCAAGTATGCAGGATATCTCACCTATACCCCGTTCACAATGGACACGATACGGCGGCTCTCGGACAGGATAATGTGGGTATAATTCTGAACGGGCCTTTGGGGCATTTAGGATGGTGTCTGAGAACACAGATTTTGTAGTTAGGTTTTGGTCACGAAAATGTACCTGGTGACTTAGGTGTGGCAATGTCTTTTTTTTTTTTTTTTTTTTTTTTTTGTCAGTTTGGAGTGTACATTTTGTCACGGGTTTGGATAATCATGGCTTCGGTCTCAGAGACAGAACTGTGATCTGCTGCTGTGTGCCCGTTGTATTTGAGGATTCTGAAGAATGAAACTGTGTACGGGTGAGGGGGAGGCAGGCAGTGGGTCTGTCTGCTGCATTTGAAGTTGGGCTTCAAGACAGAGAGGCCTCTGGACACAGCTGTGGATGACAGCATAATTAATGTTGGTACTTAGCTATCTACAGTTGGTGGGAAATTCCAGTTCAAGCCACTGTGAAACGTGATCATGCTCAGCAAGTTTGAAACGTGATCATGCTCAGCAAGTTTGAAACGTGATCATGCTCAGCAAGTTTGAAACGTGTGCATCATGCTCACCAAGTTTGAAACGTGATCATACTTAGCAAGTTTGAAACGTGATCATTCCCACCAAAATGCGTTCCTTTTATTACCATATTTAATCGGGACAAGCTGTGTTTGCTATAGAAAAGGGCGATTTATTTTGGTTGCACTGTCCCCGATTTTTTTGCAATAGCATGCGGGAACGAACAAACGGCCCAGCAATTAAATAAACAGATATAGGGAAAAGTAAAATCCAGATTGGACATCTCTGGTAAGGATGGAACACGTGCTACGCCTGTGTCATGGAAGGCGAGACAGTTCAGTAATCCTTGCTGAATGTCCTGAGAGAGAGAGAGAGAGGGAGAGGAGAAGAGAGAGGAGACAGAGAGAGAGAGAGAGAGAGAGAGACGAGAGAGAGAGAGTCTAGGATCTGAGGGTAAAGCACGCTTGTATTTACAGCAGCATACGCAAGGTGCAGAAGAGCTCGCCTCCTCTCTTCTTTTTGACATAATGCAGCTGGGATGACGGCAATATAGGTAAAGTGGCAATTCGAGAAATAAAAGCGAGCAAGAAAGCAAATATGAGAGAGAGAGAGAGAGAGAGAGAGAGAGAGAGAGAGAGAGAGAGAGAGAAGAGGAGAGAAAGAGAGAGAGAGAGAGAGAGATGAGGAGAGAGAGAGAGAGAGAGAGAGAGAGAGAGAGAGAGAGAGGTACGAATACGGAAACTTTAATCATTGCCCCTCATGCAGGGGTTGCATATATACAACCATAAATGTGTCCAATCTGGCATAAAAAGCAATGGCATCGTTCATAACACGCTTAGCAGTACTTTCAAATCTGATGAGAAAAGAACGTAGCTTAAAAGCCCTTACAAATCTAACATGGACAAATTTTCTGACTGTTTTCTCATGTGTGCTCGCCATGAGCAATACCTATGTTAAACTGAAACCTTGGGACCTTAGTAATACTTTCGGCGGTATGTAGTTTGTGGTCTTCAGTCATGTAGAACAGGACAGCCGTGAAACAAAATGCAAACCTCTTTTTCCTATTCTCTCTTTTCGACAGACCAGTGGACATAAGTATCAGGGGGGCAGATTTCAGAGAATTATTCAAAGAGGTCGTTTTTCATTTCACCGGTGGTTTCTATGGACGATTACAATTGCTACTGCAGGTTTCGGAAATGCTAAGCCTAAATCTTATCAAAATTAAGAGAGAGAGAGAGAGAGAAGAGAGAGAGAGAGAGAGAGAGACCCGCGAGGAGAGAGAGAGAGAGGGTATAATGTTCAACAGTGAAAAAACTCAAAAATGTCATCATCGTCTCCCTCCCTCCTTGTTCCACCTATCTGGTCTGTCTATATCGTATATCTGAGTGAACGCACGCTCCTCTCTCTCTCTCTCTCGCTCCGCGAATCCTCTCTCTATCTCCTCTATCTCTCGTCTATCCTCCCTCTCTCGCTCTCCCCTTCTGCTTCAGCTAATCCCCTGCCGTGGTGGGGCATGCCAGGTCAGCTCAACTGGCTACTGCACCCCCATGCAGTTACAGCCAACCCACCTTCTCATTAACAACCCTCTAACCCCTCACCCCCCCTCCTCCATAACAACATGCATGAATTTCCCAAACCTGCCCAAAGAAGACCAGTTACCCCCAGGACACGAGCACTGGGACAAGCTCATTCATGGTCTGAACAAAGCCCAAGAAGCCAGTAATGACCACCCTGAGCCTCAAACACTGCGCATAGTGACAAGCCACAAAACATCCCTGTTGCACGTTTCCTGTGGGGATGTAACAGACACGTGGGAACCCGATGGGTTTGGGGAACTTGGAAGGCAGGCCACCAAGCGGGTGGTCATATCAGAACGGCAGAGACGTTCTTGACGATAGTATAACTTTCGTTAACAGAAAAGTCCCACTTTGAACCCCTCAGAGTGTGATGTAGAAAACCAGTCCAAGGGACCAGTCAGCAACAGTAACAAAAAGATTCTTTCTTCCCCCATTCTTCCCCATGCACATGCAAAATGTCCCTAGTTAATGAAACAGAAAATATGTCCCCCATGTTCTGGCCCCTACACCGTAGCAGAGTTAAGAACTAGACAGCTACAGCTCACTGAGAGTTTTTCTAGGGCCCACCCTAGGAACAATCCTGGACTTAATCGTGGCCCAAATGGCGGTCCCCTTGGTCTCCCGTGTCCCCCTGTTAGTGTAAATAGCTAGGGAAACGGCCGTGCTCGTGTCAATAATGGTAACAAGGATTACTTTCTTTTTTCTGACCTACAATATTGAGGGTTTGTCGGCAGTATATTATGATTCGGAAGTTAGAAGTTATAATATATTAATCAATTTGACTTTTATTGTTTTGATAGAAACCTTTTTCAAAAACATTTCCTTCCTCTCTTTTTTTCCCACATTACGATGTTTTTCTCTCCCCCAGGATATACGATTAAACTGATGCTGTTACCAGCACGTAGCTTATCAGGTGGGGGTTGTATTTCTTGTCAGGAAGACCTATGCAAAACTGGTGTCTCACAAATTAAAGTGGAATATGATAATAATAAACAATTGTCCTTCGCCTTGAACAAACTTCAAACCTAGATATTCTTTCCTTTTTAGTTTGGGGTATATTTGCCACCTGTAAACAGCATTTTACTATGCACATACTGAAATTGATAATGGGGTTATTGGTTATTCCTTGACAGTGCTATAATGGATGTTTATGAAGAAGTTGGTGACTGTCCCTTGATCATTCTTGGGGATTTGAATGCACAGGAACAGGGGGTTTGAATGCAAAGGAGTTATCTTTCTTTAATATGATGGAGATGTCAACAACTGAGGATGATACTTTCCGTGACGACACATTTCTTCTCGTGTGTCAAAAGATTACATTACAAATGATTTTGGTCAATATTTGATTAACATGTGTCAACACTTTGAATTAGTAATTCTGAATGGTTTTCCCTACCTGGTGATGAGAACGGTAACTTTACGTACATAGCCCATAACGGTTCAAGTATAATCGACTACTTTCCTTTCCTCCAGATGCTTAATTTCATTGTGCCGTGAGTTGAAAGTAACTCCACGAAATAGAATCAAAGCATTGCCTGTTGAATTGAAACTGTGCATTCTCAAACCCGAGTCAAAACATGATAGTTTCAAAGATTATAAGTTTCCAAAAGTATGTGTGGGATCCAGTGAAGGAAAATGATTTTTATTTGTGCGCTTAGATCTGATGCTGTTACTTTCAATTTACTTCAAATTTTTGATGAGACGCTTTTGAACATATTGATACTGATATTGAACTTGCACTGGACTATTGAAATTTAACGAAGGTTTTATATTTTGTCACCTGTCAATGCATGAGTAAAGAAATTGTCATAAGCAACACCAGGCGCGCAGTCCATGGTTTTGATTTGGAATGTTCTGTAAATAAACGTCGCCAGGTGAGGCAGACACTAAGATTTTTAAGAATTGTTCAACCAGGGTGAAAGTGTCAATCATAATAGCCTTGGTGCTGCTGATCTGAGACTTAATTATTGTCAGCTTGCAGAAACCAGTACAAAGGATGTTGCTACGGGATAAGCAGCGGTTAACATAGACAGCAAATGTTTTTGCGTATTCTGAGCGAAAACGCCAGAGACTGCCAAGCAGTTCTGGAGAACTCCTCTGAAGTCTTTGAAAAATAGTTCTCTAGCTGCTGTCCCGAACTTTGGGGTATCGACAACACAGTCTGGTTTTCAGCACTTTACTTTAAATGTGTTTTTAATGATGATCTCACTGTATCTGATCTAAGTTTCTCCGGAAGGAAATGTCAATTTGACGATGATTATTTGCTGGATACTGTCAGTAATGTTGATTTTCTTGACCACAGACATCACTGAACAAGAGGTTTTGGATTCTTTAAAGGCTTTTGAAGAGAAACAAAGCAGCAGGACCTGATGGATTTAAGTGGAGAATTTAGGAAGTATGCTACACCTACTATTATCAGAATCATTGTTCTCAAACAGTTATTTCAATAAGCTATTTGATTCGGGAACACTTTCCGTCTTCGTGGTGTGAAGTACCGTGATCCATCCCTTTGCATAAGAACAGGAGATGTAAAATTCCCCCGACAACTACAGGGGTTTTCCTCAATCCTAAACATTAGTGCAAGTGCTATTAACATGCTTTACTACATATTAAAAACAACGGTGACAAAGTGGATTGAGGTATAATGGTGTAATAAATAAACGATGCACAGGCTTGGCTTTAGAAAAAGCATTATAGAACGACTGACCCATATATTTACACTTGTTCTCTCGTCCAAAAGCAAACTTTCTAACCACACAGAAACTGTACGTTGCTTTTAATCGAATGATTTCAAAAAGGCTTTTGACCTTGAGAAGATAGAGAAACAAACTTTGGTCAGTCGTCTGAAAAAGAAAAGTTTGGTGGTAAAAGGAAGGATGTTCAACGCAATTAAAAGTATAGTACTATGGACTCTGTTGCCAAGGCTAGGGTTAAGGTTGATGAGATTTAAAAAACTGATTCCTTTTATGTGTCCACCGGTTTAAAGCAAGGTGAATATGCAGTCCGGTTTTGTTTTCACTCTTTATCAATGAACTTGCAGAAGAAAGACATAATTAAGAACGGTAAGCATGGCATCCCTTTATCTCCAGACTTAATAGAATTGCTGATTCTACTGTTTGCTGACGACGTCGCACTGATGGCGTCCCACAGTCGTTGGTCTCCAGACACAACTAAACATACTGAGCAGAACAGCAAAGAAACTCGATTTAATAGTAAATTGGAAAAGTCTAAAGTTATTGTCTTTAGAAATGGGGGACATATTGCTTCAAAGGAAAAATGGTTTTTACAATGGTGTACAACTAGAGATAGTAAAAATCAGTACAAAAAAAAATATTTAGGTGTTGTTTTTCCCCCTTTACTGGTCTTACTTTTTCGCAGTTGGGGGTCTGATGGATTTGGCATCTAGGCAAAACATCAGGCTATCAATGTACTGAAAACTATTGTGGAAATAACAAAGTTGTTGTCCCAAAGTTATTCTTAAAATTTTCGATTTGTCAAATCCAACCAATCCTTCCTTACTTACGGGCGGCTGAGTTTGGGGTTTAACTGCAAGCATTCCGTCATTGAAAAAATATTCACCTGTTTTTGCACTCAAAAGATTCTTGGAATATATCTATAAAAAAAACAATCCGCCTAATGCATTAGTTTATGGGGAAAAACTGGAAGGTTTCCACTTTACATAAACACGTATACTAAATGTATAAAATATTGGCTACATATTATTAATATATGCCAGGACTAACTCGTCTTTCTTCAAAGAAAAGCATACACAGGATGTTTATACGAGATGCATTGCCCGTGGTAAAAACAATTGGGCTTCATTAGTGTGTTCTACATTAAACCATTTGCAGGAATGGCAATAGACATATATAGAATCAAACGAAACGTTTTCTATTTTTTTTTTACTTTTTTAACAAAAAACAGTTCTGGGGAAATTGGCCCAATTATCTGTTAACATTTACTTTAAATAAACGTAAGCGCTCGTTTAAAAAATCTAATGCACCTTGCAGATTCAGGGGATCCTGTGTGGTATCATAGTCTGACCAGTCGGATGTCCCCTGGACTACGGCATCAACGGATGTTCCCCTGTGAAACTATCGTTTTTTTTCTTTTTTTTTTTTGTTTTTTTGTTGTCCCGGGTTGTCGGGCGAGCTGGAGTCCGAGTATCCTCCATTTTCTATTAGTATGTATGTGCCTTAAATATAAAGATGGGGATGGGTAGGG